>JAWMAG010000004.1:17922500-18007500 GCA_037013455.1 Ceratitis rosa
GAGGCTGCTTGGTAGTCGCTTAGCTACACTTAAACTCATATAGATATATTAAACTTACATATATTCATGCGTCTGGCATTTTGTCCAGATATTGAACGATTTTGCTTTACGTTTCAGTCTACTTTTTATTCTGCTTCTGTTTTATGTGTTTTTGTTGTTTTTTTACTCATCTCCACTGGTTATAAATTGCAATGGAATGCTCATAATTTATGGTTAAATGGAATTCGGGTGGAGTTGTTTGCGTGCGAAATTGCGAAATGTGGTAGTGGCAGGCAAATGCTGCAAATACAGACACTAAATTGCATATACATACTTTTACATACCTTTACCTACATAGTTACAGTGGCTGATAAGATATTATAGCAGGCCGAAAATGTGAATTTTATTTTCTTCGTTTTTGGTTTTAGTTTTTTATTTTTAGTTTTACTAAGCTTTCATATAAATATTCCTTTTTTATATTCATTCTCTTGGTAGCAATTTCAATGTCTACACACACACACATGTACATACCATACATTTGCTGAGAAATATTTTCTGCTGTCTGCACTTGTGGCGGCAAGTCAATGCCTCCTTGGCCATAAATAATACGACGCAAATGATTTTTATAGCTTTCTACAATTTAATAATACTTTGGAGGTTAGAAGTAGCTAAGCAAATTTGCGGAAGTGTTTTTTTAAGCACTTAATGGCTTAATAATATTGTGGAGTTTTTCTTTTTTTATTAATAATGGAATTTAGGAAATAAATTTTGTAAAAACAATGTATTTGAGGCAGAGATCGGAAATAAGAGGAATATTGGCAACTCTACCTACTTGTTTAGCAACAAACTAAACTTTAAAGGCCTTTGTAATTTTCTTCATCTTGAAAATTATTTTCTATTTAAATAAATTTTACGGCTGACATTATAATTGGTATTGATGCTGGTTCCTAGATAGACGAAATTATCTACGACCTCGAAGTTATGATTGTTAACAGTGACGTGGGAGCCAAGTCGCGAATGCGATGACTGTTTGTATGATGACAGGTGATATTTCGTCTTGCTCTCGTTCACCACCAGACTTATATTCTTCGCTTCCTTATCCAGTCTGGAGAAAGCAGAACTCACGGCGCGGTTGTTGAGGTCATTAAGGTTATGTAATCGGCGTACGCCAGCAGCTGTACACTCTTATAGAAGATTGTACCTTCTCAGTTCAGCTCTGCTGCTCGTATTATTTTCTCCAGCATTCAATTAAAAAAGTCACACGATAAGGAATCACCCTGTCTTAAACCTCGTTTGGTATCAAACGGCTCGGAGAGGTCCTTCCCGATCCTGATGGAACTTTCAGTGCTGCTTAAAGTCAGTTTACACACCCGTTTAAGTTTTTTAGTTATACCAAATCCAGACATAGCGGCATAGAGGCAGCTCCTTTTCCGGCTGTCGAAGGCTGCTTTAAAATCGACGAAAAGATGGTGTGTGTCGATTCTCTTTTAATGGGTATTTTCCAAGATTTGGCGCATGGTGAATATCTGGTCAATGGTTGACTTACCAGGTCTAAAGCCACACTGATAAGGTCCAATCAGATTGTTGACGGTGAGCTTTAGTCTTTCACACAATACGCTCGACAGGACCTTATAGGCGATATTAAGGAGGCTTATCCCACGATAATTGGCGCACACTTAAATTCCAATCGTCGGACATGCTTTCGTCCGACCATATTCTGCAAAGTAGCTGATGCATGCACCTTGTCAGCTCTTAACCGCCATGTTTAAATAGTTCTGCCGCTGCCGGTAGGCCGTCAGCTACAGCCGTTTTGTTGTTTTTTAAGCGGGCGATTGCTATTCGAACTTCTTCATGGTCTGGTAATGGAACGTCTTTTCCATCGTCGTCGATTGAGGTTTCGGGTGCATTATCTCCGATTACTCCGTTTTCACTGCTATTCAGTAGGTTGGAGAAGTGTTCCCTCGATAAATTTAATATGCTCTGGGCATCGGTGGGTGGAGCACCTCTTAGTGTCCTACAGGAGTCTGCTCCGGTCTTGAAACCTTCTGTAAGTCGTCGTATCTTCTTATAGAATTTACGAGCATTACCCTTGTTGGGCAGCTTCTCAAGCTTTTCATACTCACGCATCTTGGCCTCTTTCTTTTTTTGTTTGCAAATGCGTCTTGCTTCCGTCTTCAGCTCTCGGTATCTATTCCACCCCGCACGTGTTGTGGTCGATCGAAACGTTGCGAGCTAGGCAGTATGTTTTCTCTCCACTGCGACACGACAGTCCTCATCGTAACAGCTTTTTTTACGACCTTTACGAAATCCAATAGTTTCGTTTGCAGCTGTACGTAGGGAGCTTGAAAAGCCGTCTCTCAGAGAGCAGGATCTCATCCGAGGCGTTGTATAACTTTTCATTGGAGCTGGTTTCTACGTGGCGGGTACCAAACCCAGCGCACAACCTCGTTAGGCGAGTAAGTTTAAAGTTTTTACGTTTTATTTAGCGAGCCGCTTGCTTCAAGACCGACGCCCGCTCGCAGCCGCACCTCTGGTGAACAGACGCTGCAATTCGACTTCAGCGGACCCTTTAACCGAATAAGTCGGAGTGGCGCCAAGCTTCCTCTCTAATTATCCGTGACTCAAGGCTCCACACACGTTGGTTACCACATCTTGCACAAGGGTTGCTCACGTTTCCAGGGTGCGCGACGTGGACGCAAGGGTAGGAATTAAGTATAACCTCACAACTGTAACAGCATACCCAAAAGCTTGACAACATCCCATTACACCCCTGACCTCACCCCATAACAAATAAACTCTCCGATTTGTTTTTTTTCCTTTTTTAATAACTTATCATCCTCCTTGCCGAAATTAGTTTCGCTATATCCTTTAATCCATTTCTCCTCAACTTCCAACTGACAAAAAACTTGCACGTGGCTTAAACGCTCCTTTTACTAAATTGGATAATGTCATAATTTACACAATTGCAAAACATTATCTTCGTCTAGACTTGAGTAAACACAAATTTCATACAACATCAAAATGAAAATCAATTTTATCAAAATTTGTATTTGGAATTAAATCGTGTGAAAAATACAATTGCACCTAAAATCCTTGCACCTTTCATACCATCTTCTTCAATTCTTCTTCTTTCTCACGCCAACTACCACCACGTTCGTGCTGCTCACATTTTATAATTTTGTGTGTTTGCATGTATTGCAGTTTGTGGTGTGTGTGTGTGTGTGTAGGTTGTCTTCGATTTGTTCGATATCCATTATAATGGGGAGGTGGTTTTTTAAATTGCCAATTAAGCGCAGGGTTCAATATTGGCAGGCAGCCTCAATGACACGTGAAGAACAAAAACGGTATTGCTGAGATATAAAGTTGTTTGAAGCGGCAGGAAATACAGAAAATGCCGAAAAAGAAAAATGTTAAAAATTTCAATTAAATCTGACAGCGAGCAGGGAAGGTTGATGAACGACGCGCGGAGGCGAGGAATTGTGACTTGACAGAGGTAGTACAATATATACTAGAAGCAAGAGTGGACAGATGGGTTTGTTGGTTTGTTCGAGCATGGTTGAGATTATTCGTCATTTGAGTGCTGCTTTTATTCGATTAAAATTTGTTGTTGTTACTGCTTCTTCTTTGCCATCGATAACAAGTTTTTTACTTAGCAATTTTGCATTTATATTTGCTGCTGTTGTTGTAATTGGCATTTTCAATTAAACATTCGGGGTATTTCTCTTTCTCAATGATTTCCTCAAATTTGGTATGCGACGTCATCGCAAAAGATTTCTTCGTACGAATTGGCAGGTGTGGTGGGTGTTGATTGACGATGCAACAAGAAGAAGACGGGTTAACCAAATGATAAGTGAAAATCCAAAAATACATTAAGTTTAATATAAAATTAAAATATGGAAATACAAAAAAAAAAAAAAATAAAATAAAATAAAATAAAATAAAATAAAATAAAATAAAATAAAATAAAATAAAATAAAATAAAATAAAATAAAATAAAATAAAATAAAATAAAATAAAATAAAATAAAATAAAATAAAATAAAAGAAAACTTAAAAAAAAAATATATAAAAAAAATAATAAAATAAAATAAAACAAATAAACTAAAATAAAATAAAATAAAATAAAATAAAATAAAATAAAATAAAATAAAATAAAATAAAATAAAATAAAATAAAATAAAATAAAATAAAATAAAATAAAATAAAATAAAATAAAATAAAATTAAATAAAATAAAATAAAATAAAATAAAATAAAATAAAATAAAATAAAATAAAATAAAAAGAAATAAAATAAAATAAAATAAAATAAAATAAAATAAAATAAAATAAAATAAAATAAAATAAAATAAAATAAAATAAAATAAAATAAAATAAAATAAAATAAAATAAAATAAAATAAAATAAAATAAAATAAAATAAAATAAAATAAAATAAAATAAAATAAAATAAAATAAAATAAAATAAAATAAAATAAAATAAAATAAAATAAAATAAAATAAAATAAAATAAAATAAAATAAAATAAAATAAAATAAAATAAAATAAAATAAAATAAAATAAAATAAAATAAAATAAAATAAAACAAAGTAAAATAAAGTAAAATAAAATAAAATAAAATAAAATAATATAAAATAATATAAAATAAAATAAAAAAAATTAAAATAAAATGAAGTAAAATAAAGTAAAATAAAATAAAATAAAATGAAATAAAATAAAGTAAAATTAAGCAAAATAAAATAAAAAATAAAACATAGCAAAATAAATTAAAATAAAAGCAAATTTATATAACTAAGGGAATAAAATAATAAAAGTAACTTAAAAAAATAAATGTATCTAAAGGAATATAAAAATAAATAAATAAATTAAAAAAAACGAACATACAAGCAACATATAAATGTTGACATATACATATAAGTTATATAATATATATAACGTTGTAGAAACTATTGAGTTATTTTTCCAAATTGCAGCAATATCAAAAACTCTCAGTTAAGAATTGCTACAAAGGGAAAATGTCACAAACAGCAACGAAACCAACAACAAACTTAAGGACGGCCAGAGGGAAAGCATTGTGAACTCTTTATTATGGTAATCAAAATCAATTCAGCGGCTTGTCAAATGGCCATAAACGACTATTGATGATGTTTGTCTACAAAATAAAATTCAATTTTAATACAGTTGAATAATCCATTATCCTTTTTATCAAAAACAGTAACCGCAAGTATTAAATGTTTTATGAAAAAATGCACATAAAGCAACAAGACGAATACAATTTCGATTCTTCAGACTATGGTTGGTAAAGAGAAAGCAGCCGCTGCTGGAAATAGTTAAATAAAAACTAAAAATAATTATTTGTGTAGGGAATGTAGTAAGAAAATTTTACAATTCTTCCCCGGAAAATGAATAAAATTCGGTGCTTTCATTGCTTGGAATGAAAATTGGTAACGTTGCCTACATATTTAGTATGCGGTATCATCTCTAGGAAAATGATAATATCCTTTAGAGGATACAGTGGTTTATTTCTCTTAAAATTTGACAGCGTTTTTGCCGAAAAAGGCCCTAGTCCAATACTAATGATATTATATACAACAGGTTAAGAATGTTTATAGGATAAAGCGAAAGCAATGTTTATACCTATTTGTGCGAAGTTATTGGAGTAGAAATTGGCAATGATTTCTATGCAGTCTATACAGTTATTTTAGCTCGCTTGAATATGGCATTACCATTTTAAGCTAAGTGATAAAATTGAGCAGGAAAATTGGTAATATTGTTTCCAGGTAATTAAAGAAGAAAATTGTCTACATTCGTTCATTGAATACTGCATATGGTTTCAAATCCTACGGAATTCCCCAAGCGCCCTTATTTCTGCGAACTAGTCTAAAACTAGTTCAAAAATCATGTAAATTGTGTCAATATCTCCAGAAATTATCTTCCTTTGGTCTGGGTGCTCTACAAATGACGCCGCTTAAGCGTTTACACATTTGCATATATATAAGGCTGTGTTTGCTTGTGGTTGACCCTTTAAGCTTTATCTCCGCATTAGAGTGCTGGAGAGAAGAGGGCGCGACAATAAACGATGCAAATAACAATGGAGAATGCGATAACAGAAAACAAACAATAATTGCCACAGCACACGCATACTTACGCATAAATACAATCAGGCATGTGTGACGCGGGCAACAGCAACAATAACAACAACAACAATAACACACACACACATGACAATGCGAGATATAAAAAGCTAAACAAATGAGCAGCAATTTTGCGCACTGAATTAACCAAAGCAAAGCGAAGCGAAGCAACAAATGCCGCGCCGCCACAAAGTGAAGGTGTCGTGTGTGGGCGAAAATGACGGGGTGTGGCGGGGAGTAAATGCATTTGCGCTTTTTGCTGTCGCCACTAATATGCCCAACAATAGGACAAACATGCACTAATGCACGCTGCTTTCGCCCGTTACTGTTGTTGTTTTTATTGTTGTAGCAATTTATTGCCACTGCTAGTGGTAAGGGGCTTTTGTGGCATAAAAAGCCGGTTGTAGGCGACGGAAATGTTAGCAGCGGCAAGACAATGTCAGCGAGCGTTGATACTATTGTTATTGTTGTATTCAATATTGTTGTTGTTATTGCTGCTGTTAGTACTATTGTTGTTTACATACACGTACGTATACGTCATTTGGTAAGCTCGAGCGCGCGCGATTTAGTATTCACATTGCCGTGGCTGCACTTCAAATCGCTGCATTTAACCGCACGCGATGCGACCCACAATAATGTTGATTTTATTGCTACTTGCTACTGTTATTTGCTATTGTTGTTTTTGTTTGTTGTTGTTGTTAGTATTTATTATTTGCCATTGCTGCAGCGATTAACACTGCATTGCTGTATGTACACGTATGTATAATATGTATGTGTGTATGTATGCATATTCTATTGCTACTGGTAGGTAGTTGGTTTTATAAAGTATGGAACGTGCGCAAATAGCTAACGCTTTTAATGGAATACAATGCGACTAACAATCACATAAACATATATTCGTATAGAGCATTAGGAAATGCTTGTTGGAGATGTTAAGCCCGTGTAGAGGTTTTGAAAGCTTTAATCTATTACAAAATAGATTTTTATCAACCTTTTCATCAAAAATCCAGGTTTGGTTTTTTTTAGGTGTTTCAGCGAAATCGGGTGTATTTAGGCATTTCATATATTTTGAATAATTACTTGTCAAATATAAATTGGGAGAATTTAACATTTTAAACTTTAGTTTGAGTTTTTATCAAAAAATATTAGGTTGGAAGCAACATTAAATAAAAAGGCGCTAATTTTTCTTCCACTTTTCCAAAGACCCATCATATAGGGGTTAAAAAAATAGGGTTTGGAGCGAAATTTCAGTAAATGAATGAAGGTAGGTATTTAAGACACTTCTACAGAGTTGCCAACTCTTCAATTTTACTGAAGTAAATATGTATATTTAAAGTATTTTACGCGACACCCGTGACACATTTTAGATTATGTTGATGATACCATTCACAGTGTTATCAGTAACAATGACTGTGGCCGAACCTATGGACTGCAATACTCTTCCTGTTGTGTCTAAAATTTAAAGAACATTGTTGTTCCCTTAGCAAATTGAAGTAGGTGCTTGCATTGCTATTTGAAGTTCCGTCAGCTTTTTCTTAATAAATATATGATTAACCTCTGTCCGTCGAGGGCGGGCACATAGGTGCTCTATTGTCTCCTAAAAATTGCTATTATAATTATTATATTTATTCACGCGAATGAACAATTCCTGTTGATGTAGTAGCCCGGTGTGACGGTTGAAATATCGACGTTTTTTCGTGAATTTTTTTCAACAGGAAAATAATGTGCGATCGTTTCGTAATTTTTCACATGTTTTTATTGCTACTTTCAAGTATACAAAACAATTTTTTTTACTTAATTTTATAAAGTTCCGAGGATTATTTAACGACTAACTTTATTCAAACATGAGAAAGTATTACAAACTATAAAGGATAATAAGAATAAAAAGAAATGCGAAATAGCACACAGTGTTGTTTGTTACGAACTACTTCGCCTCCACAACATTTTACATTGATTTTATCATAATTTTTTGTATTAAAGTGGAACGTTGAGCGGTGTTAGGGAAGCATATAGCCTTTCATAGTCATCTGAAATAAAAAAAAACGAAGAGGTTATTATTGTTTATAGTTCACTCTAGTAAACTAACCAATAACATGCATAAAAATCGCATTTTTTTTTTGCTGGGAAATTGCTTAAAAAAATTAAAAAATTATCAAAAAAAAAAAAATGTTTCAAAGCTTTAGTATTTAGCTATATGTATCTAGAATAACAAG
Source organism: Ceratitis rosa (assembly GCA_037013455.1). Taxonomy (NCBI): domain Eukaryota; kingdom Metazoa; phylum Arthropoda; class Insecta; order Diptera; family Tephritidae; genus Ceratitis; species Ceratitis rosa. The sequence goes on from JAWMAG010000004.1 coordinate 17,930,823, forward strand.
TTAAATTTCCAGCCAAAATGGTTAAATAGTTTCTAGTCAGTGTTTCCCCGAAAAACACGTTCAAAGTTTTGACAACAAATAATACTTACATAAATCAATTAGCTATGTCTGGTGTATAGAGTAATCTTTCTGTTTCCTGAAATTATCATTTCCAGAGAGCCCCGCTTAAAGTTCTGGCCTCTTTACTGTTGGCTTCTGCAGTTTTCTCCGCCCGTAAAATTCGTGCATTGTCTACAATGTCAGCATAGTCCCTGGCTGTTTGACCTTCACTTCACTCTTACATACTAACACGCTCTCTCTTTTTATGGCTATAACTTCAAAAGTATTGAAAATTTCGGTCTGGAAATTTTAGTATATTTTTGAAAGGTTTGTTCCCAAAGTATATTAGCTTGAGAATAAGAGAGCGTTTATTGATAAAATTTCACTTCTCCCAACGGAAATAGTTATTTTTTGTTTTGAAAGAACTCCCTTGTTGGATTGTTCATCGGTTATCTCATTGTTAACTATGCCAATATTCACTGGTACTCAATAAATATTATAGTCAAGCCTTACTGAGCTCTTGTGTATTTAAGTAAATATGAATTATACTTTTTTGTAGATACATTCCTTGCTCTGGCAATTTTTGCTTAGCAAATGTTTCGCTTTGGAAGATACCTACTCCAGTGGCTTGGTAGTCCGAAATACTTTTTATCTCCGGTTAATTTAGTAAACTGCAACCCCCATTCTATTGTACTTTTTATGACTATTTGGAAAGTTTTGTATGCAATATTGAGATTTTTGACACCTGTGAGGTTCGCCAATGGTATAATAGAAATCGTATGAAATACTGCAGAATTTGGTGGTCTAAAGATTTCAATTCAGCTCAATAATTATATGGGGTTGTGATTTATCAAAGAAAAAAATAAATACTCCAGCTAAAGACAGCGAGTGATTGAGGAAAGAGCTTTAAAGTTTGTATTACTTCTCATTACTTCTTTTCAACAAAAGAATAATTATTTTATTATGTACAATAATACAGATTTTTTGAACAAAAACGGTTTTCTGATTGCTTCTAAATTGTAAGACACTTTTGAATGTCGTTAAAATTAACTAAATAAACATTTATTGGGACTTTTCGTAATGGGTTAAAAAAAATTATATTCAAGCCTTTCAGTAATAATTGCAGCCTTAAGATCATCTGCGTTGTCAAATTGACGATTTTTTGCATAAAACCTTCTCACTAATATGTCTCACAGGTTCTCTATAGAATTTAAATCCAGAGAGCAGCCCGGTCATTTCATGGTTTCCAGTGTGCAATCAGTCAAAAATGGTCTCGTTTCATTGCTTATATGAATGCGGAAATTATATAGTGTAGGAAACTTAGTGGCTCCTCTTGTAAACCTCCACAAAAGGCAAGAGACAATTTTTCAACAATTGAATGCTGATTTTTCGATGATCTCGCTTAAAAAGGCGTAAATTTTCTCTCAAAAAGCCCTTACCTAAACTTTTTGGACACTTCAATTCATTTTCAATACGGATTTAGTTCCAAATATCTCCTTTCAACTGCATGCAATTCTATAGAGCTTCAGCTCAAGCCAACGTATGATGCTGCCGATAGGAGCATGGAATGGACAAAGCAAATCTGGATTATAGTAACTGGCCAATTCCGTAAAAAGTACTCTAAAGGATTATTAATTTTGCGGTTTCGAAAATAAATGTAAATAAAATGCATTTAGGATAGATTTTGTCAAGAATATCTCTTTTTGTGGTAAAGTTTGAACCTTGGCCTTAAATGTGAAGCACTACATTCCTAAAATTATCACCTCACGGTTTCTTACAGATCCGTTTTAGGTAATTTTCGAGCACTCTTGGCACATATGGGGCGTTATCTCAGCCATAATTTAACGAATATTGGTTTTCAAGTGCTCGAGAGTGTTTCTGATTATACACGGTCTTTCGTGTAGTCTCATTAAAGTCCAACGGTGTCAAACCGCACGATCTCATTGGCCAATTGACATCGCCAAGATGAGAGATAACACGCCCAATCTTGTTAAAACTTCATATTTAACAAGACTTGTTCTTCCACAAAAAAGTCGGTTGTCATACGGCCATAACGGCCCGAATCAACAGTGACGGTCTCGTCTGGTCTCTTCAATTATATTAAGAATTCTTGGAGCCCCAAAAGCGACTGTTTTGCTTATAGCATTGTCGGCGAGTGTTAAGTTTGACAGATGTCAAAATACAGCCTTTATTTTAGAAACAACGAAATGGATAACTTTTTATATCAAATCGAATCGAAACGAATTTTGAATTCCCGAAAAAGTAATGTCCACGTTAAACTTAGCATAAAGCTACCGATGCATCAAATTTGAAGCTGGATCCATAGTTCGAGTCACAAATATGATTTTTTCGAAGAGGTCAGAGATTATTATTACTTAGAAGGAGACCAATGCGAATTAGTGCAAATCGTCTAAATCGGTCCAGGCGTTCTAAAGTTATATATTTATATATTATATTTATATACATACACGTACATATGTGTTATACTAACATATATATATGGATAAGTATATCAGAATAACTTTTTTTTAAATTATCTTCTGATTCCCATCAAAAAAAGGTAGGATAAAAAAATAAAATAACATTAATCTTACGAACAATGAAAATAATATCGTTTTTACAGGATCTTGAAATGAAGTGGAGTAAACAAATCTCGACCATTCTTAATTAACGTAATGAAAATATGTTTCTTTGAATAATTTTTACGATTAACTAAAAAAAAAAAATTAATTCTTAAGATGAATTAAAATTTGAAAAAAAAAAATCGGGATCTCACACATACCTCTGTAACGATCATCTCTAGCTCGCGTATAAGTATTTTATCAAATGTATGCATTTTTATAGTGTGTATATTTATTTTATATCAACAACATATTATATTTATGTTTGTATGTAGACAGGTGCATTACGTTGTTAACTGCACTCAATTGCCGCAACGATTTTAATTAATTATTTATTTGTGTTATTACTGAGTGTTACAATTGTGAGGCGCATTGAATTATTGATGAGCTGCAAAAGTGCGCAAAGTGATTGATGAAATGACAGACAAACGGACGGACGGATGGACGGACGTGTGGCGGATAGACAGACAAACAAACAAACATATAAATAAGTAAATAAATAACAAGTCGATAAACAAACAATGGAACACTCGAAGGTATGTTCACATGTATGTCGAGATATGTATACAACGGTATAGACAGATATAACGATGAATAAAACTGAGCGACAGGCGGACAAGCAGACGAGCATACGACATACAAACACAACAAGTGCGCTAACTGAACCATTCCGATACATATTAGGGTGCAAAAATGTCAATTGCTGGAGGACGGGCGTGCGGTCGGTCGGTCGTACCACACAAATCCACAATTTTGACACACAAATCGACAACAAATCGACAAACTTGCCACCTCTGCCTCTGCTTGCGCCTCGGCTGCTACATCTATCGGATTATGTAGTCAATCACAGCGGCATCAACAAGTGCACATGAACATGCATATATGTACATATATATATATATATATATGATGATGTATGTATGTAGCAGCACGGCGTGCATGTTTATTGTTACAACAAAATGTTGCTGACGATATCAACAGCTTTGATTGCTTTTTAATATTTTAATAAGATAATTTTTTCCATGCCATGCCATATTGGTTTTAATCAATTCCTCGTTGTTGTTTTTTCTTTTAGCAAACTCTTTTCTTATGTAAGTAGGAGGAAAATGTAATGAAAAGTAAATTACTTGACAATTGATGTATTTTGCACAAAATAAAATTGGGCTTGTGGGGAAAAATTGGTTTGGGAACACACATAAATATTTGTTAAAAAACGATTGGGATAAGCGCAAAAAAATTAGAAAAAGTAACAGAAAAATAAAAGTTAAATGAATAAAATAATTAAAAATTAATAATAATAAAGGGTTTTCCAATAACAGATGTTATTTTGAGTATCCTCCTATGCCGGTAGATGTCACCTTTGAAGCTGTAAGTTTTTGACATTTGGTCAGTAAAAATTAAGAATCGCCAATAATAAAAATGGAACGATAAACGCTTCACGCATTGAAGTTATTAAAATTCACTATAAAATGGTGAAAACCCGACAGAGATGGTTCGTAAAACTAATACATTTTTCGGTGGTCGTGTAGCCGCTTGTCGGACCGCAATACCGAAATTGGTGTAATAAATGAAGCTGTTGGGACAAGTTAATGATGTGAGGAATAAAATAAGTGCACGTCGCTCAAGAACAACTGAGAATAGTGTTGCTGTAGCCCAAAGTCTTGATGAAAACCCAGGTTTGTCCATTCCTCGTTTTTTTTTTGGAATTGAATACTATACAAACATCATTACACCGTAATTTCCATAAAGACTTGAGTCTTAAGGCTTATAAAGTTCTGTTAACATAAGACCTTATGCCGGCCGATCATCAACAAGGTTGCGTCTCTCCTGATTGGTCATTGAAATGCATGAAAATGATCCGAAATTTCATTGAAAAATTATCTTGATTTTTTGGGAAATAAGGCTGGGGAAATAGTTAAGGTGAATGGATTGCGCTATCGAGAGATGATTAATGATATTTTATGGCCAAATTTGCATGGTATTAATCTGGACAACGTTTGTTTTCAACAAGGCGGCGCTGAAGCAACGAAACCAGCGATCTTTCAAGAGAAAAGCTTCCGGAGCGTGTTATCTCTCATGTGAATTAACGCCTTGCGACTTCTTCATTTGAGGCCACGAGAAAGGTAAGGTTTGTATCAATAGGTCAACGTCGATTCAAGACCTCAGAGATGGAATTCATGCAGCTATTGAAGGCATACAGCAGCCGCTTTGCGATTTGGGGATGGAAAATTTCATTAAAAGGATACGGTACTGTAAGCGTAGCCGTGGGGGCTATTTGGCTGATATTGTTTACCACTATTAATGGCATATCTTCTTCATGACATTAAAATAAACATCCGCTCAATTATCTAAAAAAATGCACTTTTCTTTGAATATCAAAATAACTCCACTTATTGGAAAACCCTGTATATTACAAAATTTTTACTTGTGCGAAAAATTTAAAACAAAAAAACAAAAAAAAAAATAGCTTTACACTTATTACTGCTCTTGGTTAACATTGTTATAGATTTTACTTTTGATTTACATCTAATTTGCATGAGATCATTTGTTTGTTTGATAAGTAAAGTGTCAGCAAGTCAGGCAATGAATTTTTCATAAAGTATTGATGCAAATGTCCATTGATTTATTGTTAGGGCGTTACCTTTGTAATGGACTGAATTATTTAAAATATTTTTTCTTTGTAGTTTCAGTTTATAATACATGGGCTGAAAAGTGCCGAGCCCAAATAAGCTTCATTCGTCAACGTATTTTCCATTAAGGGCCACACAATCACCTCAGCATTCTAACTTGGCAATATCATTTTTGTAGATCGATCTTATGACAAGTTGGAAGTCCGGTTCATGTAACTTGTCAATGTTTTGATGAAACACGTTTTGTCTTTTGCAGTTTCTTATCGTTTCTTTGCAATTTCGATCTTCAGACGCTCCAAAAATGTAACTTCTGAATTTAGTCGATTAATATTACACCACGCAAATCCCTGAATATCGGCTGTTGTCGGCCAACCAGCTGACGATCGTTTGGTTTCCGGAGTAAGGTGCTATTCGAACCCCGCCATAGTTGGCTAATGAAACGTCTTTTCCATCACCATCGATTAGTTTTTCAGGCTCGCTATATCCGTGTGTTGCATTTTTACTGCCCTACGGCAGGCTAGAAAAGTGTAACTTCCAAATATGCTCAAGTCACTAAGTTATCATATTGGTTTTTACATGAGTATGCTCCGGTCTTAAAACCTTTTTTTTGCTACCGCCTCTTTTTTCGTCTGCAAATGCGTCTTGCTTTCCTCTTCAGCTTTTGGTATCTATCCCATTCGACATGCCTCATTGTACCAGCTCTTTTTCTAGGACTGTCGAAAGCCAATTGTTTCCGTAGCGGCGGTTTGTAAAGTGTTTGAGATGCACTATCACACTTCCCTTGCTGATGATTGTTGCTGACGAGTGCTCTCAGAAAGCAGATGTAATAGCTGAGTGGAAAACCATTTTCGACGTCGAGCCTTCCTTGTGCGTGTTGACTGGAGTTCTTTGATATAGTGAGACGGGTGCGTATCTTCGCTGTGACAAGAAGGTTATTTGAGTCGATTTTCGATCTGGCGGCCACCATGTAGCTTGAAGGATTTTCTTGTTTGGAAATCTGGTACTACAGACAACGTAATGTCTGGTAATGTCTGGGGTTTTGGGTGAAAAACTTAAACCTGCTGTCAACGAACTGATGGGACCTTATCGATCTGGCTTTAGGATCAAATCATGTTATTGTCCTGTCGATACAGATCACTTTTTCATCGATTTTGAAGTAGTCTTATACATTTTTGGCCCCGTAAAAGCTATAAAACAATGTAAACAGGCTCTAAGCAACACAAAAAAATCCATTTGAATTGAGAAGGTCCAAGTTATTCGTTTTCAGTCAAGGTTTAAAATGAGAATTTACAATCTTCTATTACTGGCATATGCCGATACTATTGATGGTATCGTTGGCCTCAACAACCACGGAGTTTGCTCTAATTTCTGAGGACTAGATAAGAAAGCGATGCGAATGGATTTGGTGATCAAAGAGGTAAAGACGAAATATCTCCCGTCAGTGAGTCTTGCGTTAATATAACTTGGTTTGAAGAAATGGTCCCCAGCAATTGATCTGCTTGTGATTGAGGGTAAGATCAGCCACTTACAAATTACAAAATGTAAGGATTTCTCTATACTTTAACAACACCAATAAAATATTGATTTTTGAATATTTCGAGCTACGTTTTCTTAGATCGAAATCACAAGTTGAATATATGGTAAAATAAATCTGAATTACTTATGTATTCGTTTATAATAATTTCATGAGTAGTTCGTTACTATTTTTGAACATTTTCGGAATAATTTCAAAGCTAATGTAGAAACTTGATTGTAAAAATTGACAAAAAAAAAATATTTTTAAACTATTTGTTTTAAATAATTTTGCGGTCTAATTTCGTTTCGGTAAGATTAGGCATTATAACGTCTGCCTCAAAAATGCCACAGATTTTTGGTAATGGTGTGAAAAAAAACATTTACTGAAATGTCTTTCTCTTTTCCTCTCTCTCCCAATCAATGGTTTGTCACAACAAATGGAATTTTATGAAAAGCGATACTTCTGAACACAAACATATATACATTCGTACATCTTTATAGCCTCTGGACGCGTCAATTGATCGCTATCAGTCGTTTGTTGCCAATATCATCAACAACAACAGCAATAACAATAACAGTAGCAAACACTTAATTGCGATTAACAGCGTCAATTTGCTAACAAAATACAACAACTAACTGCGTTTACTCACCGCTAAGTACTCACGTTACGTTACGTTTTTTGTTTTTTATCGATGCTTGTGTCGCATTTGGCCCAGCCCCGGCTATTGACCGGTGGCAGAGCTTAACCCATCTTCAGTTATTGCTCGCGCTTCGTTGGCGGCACATTCAACTCGTACATAGTTGTAGTGGCAAATGTTCTGTAGTGTCAATATTTATGACAGTTTTTAGTTGTAGTTGCATTGTGTGTTGTTGCGGCGTTGCAGTTGAATAAACGCGTGTTGGATGAGCGCAGACGCAGGCGCGGAGTTGGGTGAACAAATTATATTAATTATAAAATTGTGTGCTTTAATAATAGCTTAATAGTTATTTACTTATATATAAATACAGTTGGGAAAGTCATATTTTAAATGTATATACTAGTATATATTTTTAACTAAAACACAAAGTGACTACAAATTAATTTGTTTACAAACGAAATAGTTTTATTGCTTAATCTTGAAAGCAGTGCACCAAGTGGTAGTATATACAATGTAAATATAGTAATAGGCGCAATTGTTGTTGTAGCAAAACTCGTAAATATGTTTTGTTAACGATCAACTTTTCAACTAATTACTAACGTGAGATTTTTAGTTTAAACAATAGTAATCGTGTTTTTGAAGAAAAAAAAATAGTAAATTAAAAAAAAAAATCACTTATTTTATTTTATGCACGTGTGCTGTGTTATTTTCGTTATTGTTGCTATACGTGGAGATTACTTTAGTGGATAAAAAAAATGGAGATTCGCATCGAATTGAATGGCCATGCTGCAAAAGCAGGTAAAACTAGGATTTTACAGTATAAAATTTTTGAATTTTTGATTTAAGAATATATTTTTTTCTATAATATATTTTGCGAATTATAATTTATTATATTTTTAAAAAATTTGCTTAAGCTTTTAGTGATTTTAAATGGTTCTTGTATTACATTTGAAGTTCATGTCTTGCATTTTGTTCCTAGCTAGAAAAATATTTGTTTATAACCATCAGAAACAGTTTAGTTCTCTCTGCATAAGATTCTTTTCTTCTTCTATCGTCTTAAAAAACAAAACGACATGATTTTATGTAAATATAATGTAGGTAAACCAAGAGAAAAAGGACTGCTACAGTTTAAATTACATCAATACGATTGAACTGTTATTATAATTTAACAGATGGTGTTCTGGTGATTAAAAATTTAACAGTTTTACTCTCAAAATAATCAAAAAGATTTTCTATAATTGGAACACTCTAGTACTAATTATAACAAAAAAAAAAACAAAAAAAAACAACGATAAAACAAAATATATTGCTTATTATAAAAGAAACGATGGGAAAATTAAAGTTTGTAAAAAATAATATGAATTAAAAATATATTTTGTAAACTAAACTTAACTTTTTGAGGCCATTTTCATATGAAATAAATTGCTGACACAATAATCTACTGAGAACAATCATGAAAAAAGTCTATCTAATAATTTTGTTTTTTTCAAAATTAAATTGATAATTGTAAGTTTTTCGTTCGGTATTTCAAAGGCAAAACATTATTTATTGAACATTGATCTAATGGATTGCATAAAAAACGAAAATAGCTTTCTTATTTTCCAGGATAATGATAAAATTGTAATTTATAAATGAAAAAGTTTAGCGATCTTAATACAATGTATTGTATTGGGTGTAAGCATTAATTCGTGCGGTTTTTTTTTTTCGAAAATTAAGACTTTGTTGTGAAACATTTGTTATACATTTAATGTTCAAAGTGTTGCCCATCGGAAGATACGATGTTTGCCCATCTTTCTGGCAGCTTGTGGATCCCATCCCAAAAGAACTTCTCCGGCTTGGAGGTCAAGAAAGAATCGAGCCAATTTCTGTTACCCTGTTCTGAAGTGAAGCGTTCACCGGTGAAGGCATTTTGCATTGATCTGAACAAGTGGTAATCGGAAGGTGCTATGTCTGGGCTATAAGGGCTATAAGGCGGGTGAGGTAGAACTTCCCATCCACAGTTTTCCAAATAGTTTTTTAACTGGCCGAGCGTTGTCATGATGAAAAATTATTGATTCGTGTCTGGTTGCATATTCTGGTCGTTTTTTCGGGATGGCCTTTTTCAAACGAATCAATTGTTTTCGGTAGAGGTCCCCATTGATCGTCTAACCCGATTTCCATAATAGAGCACACCCTTGTGGTCCCATCAAATACATAGCATAACCTTGGCACCATGGATATTCGGCTTTGCCGTGGATGCCGATGGTTGGCCGGGCTTCACATACGATCTTTTGCGCCTCGGGTTATCATAATGAATTCATTTTTCATCGCCAGTGACAATCCGATGCAAAAATGACTTCTTTTGGTGGTGTTGAAGCAACATTTCTGACATGTAGAATCCACGTTCGGCGTCTCTTGGCTTTAATTCATAAGGCACCCAATTTCCAAGCTTCTGGATGAATCCCAATGATTTTAATCTTCTGGAAACGGTTGATTGATCAACTCCTAATACTTTTGCAAGTGCTTCTTGCGTCTGGCATGCATCTGCGTTGAGCAATGTCTCCATTTCTTCGTCTTGAAATTTTTTGTGACTGTCCGGGTCGTTCTCCGTCGTCTAAGTCGAAATTGTCACTTTTAAACCGTACAAACCACTTTTGGCACAGTTCGTTCGGCTAAAGCATGGTCACCATAAATGTTGAGTAAAACACGATGGCTTTCGGTAGCACTTTGAAGAAGAACTCTCCGCAAAAACACTTTATCTGGTACAAATTTCGACATTTTCAAATGAATGAAACAAATTGTTGTTCACGCTAAAACAAGTGACATCTACTGAAAACGACGCGAAATGACAGTACCTTTGAAATGAATATAGCCACAGATGAACACGACGCGAAATAACACTAGTAGAGCCCTCTCTTAGAAAACCGCACGAAATAATGCATACATATCTGAAGCCGAATACTCAGAAGGCTCGACATTCCCTGCCGAAGGGCGACTAAACTTAGAAGAATTGTTTAGGGATGTAGGTCGAACCCAGACTCGAACCCTGGCTTTCCAAAATGCAGGAAGCAAAGCTAACGACTCGACCGTCGAATGTATAATACCGAAACTCATACTCTTAGATGCTTTTTTGATGGAGTTTTGATCAAAGTTTTTTTCTGTAGAAATTGGTGTATGGGAGCTATAAGCTATAGTCGTTCGATTTCGATAATTTTCGGCATTAAGTTGTATCATATATAAGCTATAAGGTCCGATTTCGCCGGTCCCCACAAATGAGGGTTTAAATGTACCAGTGCATCTGTTTATCAAGTTTGGTGGAAATATTTCTAAAAAATTAGGGACTAGCGTACAAACAGACGGACATGGCTTAATCAACTTAACTTGTCATTCTGACCCGATCAGTATAAATTTGGTAGGTCTATCTCGTGTCCTTCTGACACATACATAGGTATATGGTAAACCTTGGACCAAAGTTAATATACCATTTCATACCATTATTTAGTCAAGGAGTTCTTACAAAATTAGAGGGTGTCCCAAAATTGACGCGAAATTGGAATGCTCATTATGGTTCAGTTGTTGAGTTAATTGAATTTTGTAAGCATGGATACACAGATCTTTAGTGAGTATACGCTGTGTGAGCTTCTTGAAATTAATAATTCTTACCAACGATGGCGAATTCAGGTTCGTGGATTATCACCGACCCTTTCATGCACTGCTTCGATATGTTCATTTGAAGGATTTATTTTTGTACGACTGCTGTGCTTGGCGCCTTCAACGGATTCTATCTCCCGGAATTTCTCAATTAATCTCTTCATAGTTGATGAAGTTAAAACAATATTCTGATCATTTTGGTATTTTTATATACATAATATATACATTATATTTTCCAACTGAAATTTTTGAAATATTGCTAAATACATATCGTTGTTCTAAGCCTAAACGGCTGTCGATTTTTTTTTTTTTTGTTTTAGGGTTGTCATAACCATACTACATAAATGGTGGCAAATTTAAATCTTGCGTTATTTTTGGGACACCCTGTTCCAGGCATCTTAATATAACAGACCAAAAAAAATTTTATTTAAATTCTTAAGGATATTTTTTAAAATCGTCGTAAATTTTTTAAAATTATAATAATAAATAAGAATATTTTTTAAACGCCATATCCAAAAATATTTAAGGACAAAAATCTAAAATAATTGTCTTTTTTTATATAATTTTTTGTTGTTTTCTTAAAACAGTCATCGAATAAGTGAAACCATATAAAATCGATTTTTATTCGTAAAGATAAAAGAGGTCCTGTCCTAATATCATAGCATGCAGAAAATGTTGTCAACAGAACTAGACTAAATTTTTGTGATTTCTTTAGTTGTTTAAAGGTAAATATTTTAACTAAATTTTTGATGAATTTTCCTTTATTTTGATGAATAATTGTGCTATTGAAGACAGTTTTAATGACGATGATCGCACTAAATTATCTAAAATGGTTAAGTAGAAAAGTTTAATTTTAATTAAGAGATCTCATCGCATCTGCAATAACAGTTTATAATTCGCTACAAAAAAAAAAAGATGAACAAAAAACAAAAACTCCGCAAATATTAATCAATTAAAAGCATAAGGAAAAAGCATAAGGAAAATCATAATTAAATAACAAGATAAAATAAAATAAAAAACCATTACCCCTGCGGCTCACTTTATTAACACTGTTGCATTTGTTCACCGATACTACAATTTTACTATGTTGTTGTTTTTTGCTACTGTTGCCTATAATTTTGTTTTGCCGCGCATACATACTTGCAGCTGCTGTGCATTGTTGTACATGAAAATTTACTTTGGACATGCCAAAAAACAAGCGACATTTTCCCTACCACCATTGCTGTCGCCTCAGCGGAACGCTTCCGGTAATATGTTCTCAAAAGTTTGTATGTTTGCGTGTATGTGTGCTTGCTTGAGTATGCTGTTGCCGCGTTTGTGGCCACGTGTTGTATTGTCAAGTGTTAAGCTATTTGTTTTTTGTTATTGTTGTTTATGCCTTTACTGTTGTTTTTACCATTGGCCACTAGCGGCTGGCGGCTGGTGACTGTTGCTCCTCTTGTTATTGCTGTTGATTCATCTCACACCATTGCTGCGAATATTCTCTCGCCAAGCATCGCCACATTGCCAAAGTATATAATTTTTTCCAAGTTGGTCCGTAATGGCGGCTATTCCGTTTTTTTGGGCATGTTCTGCTACAATTGCGCTTTGTTTGGCGATTTTTCGTTGGAGCTGTTAGGCCAAAAAAAAATGTGTTGCTGCTGTAAAACTACACAAACAGTGTGCGGAACTACAATTAGGAGCGAAAAAGTACAGAGGGTTGGAAATAAAAATTATTTCTACTGAATATATTAGAATTTTTTTAGAGATTATAATGGGTTTATCATTCTGATAGGCCGAGTATTTCATGCCGTAAACGACGAGGGCGTAATGTTCTTTGGTGACCACTTTAGCCAGAAAGAGTAACATTTAATCAACTACAACCGCAATCCTAAAATAAACAACGTTAGAAATACCGTCAGAGTAGAAACTTGCGTGACCTCACTACGGTAGATAGATAGGTAGGCCAAATTTGTAAGAATACGCCTTTCTTTGAACGAAATGCTTTTTCCGAGTCTCTCATTGAAAGTAAATGGTCAATTGAGGCTTTTAAATAAATCAACACAAAGAAAAAATTTATGGAAATATACAAGAAAACAGTTGACAGTCTAGCAAGGTAAAATACTTGTGGCTCCAGCTTACAGGATAATAAGGAAAATTGGTTCAACAGGCTCGTTCTGGTACCATCGGAGAGGGTACCAAATACCTTAAACCTTCTAGCGTCTTTAAAAGTTACTTAAAGCAGTGAGTCCTAAAGAAACACTTAAGACCCCGATGCACTTCCAACGTCGAGTATAAGAATACACCCAGCCAGTAATTCCATACTCTAATTGATGAGACAGGTAGCCTCTTTGTAGCTCCTGCCATCTCTTTCTTCGCTGGAGAATGTAGGGCCCTCGACGACCTCAAGATCCATGGCGTAAGGACAGCTAACGTCACAAAAATTATTTTTCTTAAGCCTAGATCCACTTCTGAAAACAGTCTTCAAAATCTTGTTTTTTAAGCTTATCAAGTTGAACATTAACCGAATCTCCTCGTTGCTATTAAGGACCTAGCATTTTAAATTTTTTTAAGTTTTGGAAATAACCAGAAATCCCAAAGAACTATATCTCAATAAAACTGCTCATTATTTTAGTCATAATGTAAAAAGTAGTGACCTCCTTCTTCCGGTTTTCCAAAAAAATTTTGAAAACTTATAGTAAGCACTCTTCGGTGTACCATTTTGCAGTTACTGTGTGACCCTTTTCCAGTGGAATATCAGCTAAGATTTTAGATCGGGTGAAGTAAACGGACATCATTACTTTTGCTGCTGATTTTTGTTGCTTAGATTTTAGGGGTGGGTTCGCTCCTGTAGGGCTCCATACCATGGACTTCTGTTTGGTTTTTGGATCGGACTTATAGAACCAGGATTCGTTGTTAAGGAAAAATTTATCAAAATGCACTTGAGCCTCTTTTTGGGCCTCATCGAGCAGATCACTTAATTGTTACTCGTGGGTCTTCGTCAATTTTGGACTTCACCAGAGCTAAAGTGACGTCACCAGTGGAAGATTTTGGTCGATCTTCTCGGGGCTCGTCCTCTACGGAAAAGTATTCGGTCTTGAATTTTTGGAACCACTTAGAAATAGTCTTTAAAGACGGTGCAATCGTTCCATATGCGTTGGTGGTGGAATTTCGTCTGACCTATCCTGAGCTATCTTGCGTTTTCTCATCTCCATTTTAGCCGATCGTTCTAAAATTTGAAGGGAAGACTAATGTAATTGCAAAAAATTTCATATTTTTAGCTTTAACAAAAAAGAATTGAAAGTCACCAACTGAGCGAACTTTTGTTAAGCCCCTCGTAACTATAAAGATGTCAATCGATTTCCAGTTCTTATGACATCAACATTCAACATTTTTGACATGGAGATTGAGATATCCCTAACACATCAGTCTTTTAAAAGATAAAGGGATAGAGAAATATATATAATAGGACGAGTAAAAAGTAATCTAAAGATGGCTTTAGTGTACTGTATCTCACTTAGAAATACGAGATTTTGTACTAGAATAGATAAATGGACAAGTGCTGATCACTTAACTCGGTGGTGTTTAAACGGATGTCAAAGATGAACACCAGCTAAGAGAAATCACGCTGTATTGTACAATTTTTCTGACACAAGTCAGGCAGTTGAAAGCGTAAACAGTGTTTATGGTACTGAAACTGTAACAGTCAATCATGCAAACTTTTGCTTTCGTCGATTTCGTTCCAGTTTTGATGTAAAAGACGCTCCACGGCGAGGAAGGCTAATTGTAGAAAATGTCGATAAAATAGTAGAAATCGTCGAGTTTGATCGTCATGCGTGCAGTGTTTCGATTCCCCAGGAGCTAAATATTGCACAAAAGACAGTTTGGAACCATTTGAAAAAGGCTGGATACACAAAGAAGCTCGATGTATGGGTGCCACATGTGGTAACGAGAAATTAACCTATGGCGGCTAGGGAGGTTTTGTTATGTGTTTGGCGGGATTGGCAGGGAACCACCCACTATGAACTACTACCCTACGGCCAAATTATTCATTTAGATCTGTACTGTCATCATATGGGCAGTATAAAGAAGTAATCGCCCAGTAGCACTAAGCTTTGTATAACAGAAAGGGAATTATCTTTAATCAAGACAACGTCAGAATACACATTTGTATAGTGATTCGCCAGCAAATCAGAGAGCTTGGTTGGAAGTTTTTCATACATTCACATTATAATACGGTCCTCGCACCAATTGATTACCATCTGCTTCTGTCTATGGCGAATAATGACAAATCTCATGAGAAGCCTGTGAAAATCGATTGTCCAAATTTTTTGCCAAAAGGGACAAGGGTTTCTGTGAGTGCGGCATAATGACATAACCCTCAAAGTGGCAAAAAAATCGACTAAAATCGTGCATATTTGACATACTCTTAAATCGGATAATTCTAATTAGAATAAATTAAGCCTATCATTTAATGCAAAAATGAATGCACTATTGAACAGCTCTGCTATATTTTTGCTCTTTACTATATCGAAAGATATTATATATGCATACATATTATTATAAGTGTTTCTCTTTTTTCGCTTGCTACTGATTCGCTATACAACACTGGTTATATCAATTTTTTTGCTCCGTTGCTGTGTATTCATAAATTTTACTTGCAGCATTGAAATTGTTTTCATGTTGCACTGACTCTGCTGCACTATAAATTAATTTGGCTGTAGCATTGTTGTTTGCTGTTGTTTCATTTTTCCTACCTCGTTTTTTTCATACGATATTTGGTGCAATACGTTTCGTTTTTTTTTTTTGGAGGGGGTTTTTCATGCGTGTTGTTTTTTCTTTTTTTTGCTTTTGCTTCAGCAACAACGGTAAAAAATTAACAACTCATGTTTTAAATGCGCCACCACAGAGTGACGCTTGTTAAGCGTGTTAAATGTGACCCCAAAGGCTGGCAACGGGTTAACAACAACATACAGCTGTGCCCAGCTTAATTAGCGCGACTCAGCGGTGCTGGCGCTGGCGCTAGTGCTGGTATGCAATTGGGAAGCGAAGTGTTTTTACTAATAAAAAGCAATAAAAAAAGTTATGAAAATACAATTGTTTTCATTTTTTTAGTCGTTGCTATGATTTTTATTCATTTTTTATTGTTAAAATATGCGCATTTATCATATGAGATTTTTTTTTGTAAGCTTTTGATTTATTTTGTATATTAATTTAATTAAATTGCTGTTATCTGAAAGGTTCGCAAATTAATGAATTTTATTTACTGATAAGAATGTTAATTATTTTAAAAATATATTAATTTAATTGAAAGAACAAATATTCAAATGGCTTGTTTTGATATGTTATTAACTTCTTCTTCGTCTTAATTGGCGTAGGCAGCACCTATGTGGTTATAATCGCATCAACAATAGCGCGCCCGTCGTTTCTTCGTACCTCCGGACGGTTATAATTGTAGACATCAAAATAAACCAGTGACCTGGTCCACTTCTTGTTGCCAACGCAGTGCAAGTCTACCTTTTCCTGCTATCAATCGGATAAACCATCGAATATTTCTCTATTTGCTAAAATATGTTAATGACGTCATTTGAGGCGGCATCCGTCATTGCCGGTGCGCTAAAGTCCAAAAATCTTTCGAGTAATCCACTCTTGAAAACTTCTAACGTCGACTCATTTATCGAGATACTGCACCATATAGCAGGATGGGGAAGGCGAGCGACTTGCAAAGTTTTTCCTTTCTTTGTTGAGAGAGGATTTTAATTTTCAATTGTTTACTCAGTCCAAAATAGCACCTGTTGGTAAAAGTGATTCTGTGTAGGATTTCAAGGTTGGCATTGTCGTTGATGATGATGCTTCGTAGGGTGGCACAAAAATCTACGACTCCATGTCGTGAGTGTAATTACAGTTTGTTTCAGCACAAGAGGTATTTCATTTTTTTTCGGATACTATTAGACCCACTCGCCTCGCGTGTTTGTCCAGCATAGAGAACTGAGCTATCAGGGTGGTTGTTAAGGCCAATGACTTCAATATCTATAGAAGACTGTTCTTCCGCTATTATTCTGCCCAGCAATGGGTTGAAGAAATCATGCGTCAGCAAGTCACTTTGCCTGGGACCTCATTTGATACCGAGAGGTCTTTCCGAAATTTTTTTCATATCGAAAATTTCGGCCTAACGCTTTTTTTGGTTTATTTTGCTTTCCACTTCAGCTTTCAGAAGCTATAAATCTTGACGATCAATCACAGCGTTGCGAGGTAAACTATCCTTTTTTATATCCACAGTAGGTTAACATCCCTCATCATACTTGTTCAACTTGTCTCTTTTTTCTGTGGCGGCGGTACACAGAGAGCATCAAAATGCCGTCACACATGTCTTTAACTCGAATTGTTTATGTGTGGCCGGGGGTATCGAGTAGAAAATTGCTTGGATATCTGTAGCGATTGCAACACATCGTCGTCGAACTTTCCTTGCATTTGCCGACGAGTGTATATTTTCAACACAAAACGACGAAATAACGAGTAAGTTCTCGGAATACACGTACATCTAAAGCACTGGAGATAAGATATTTGGTTACGTGTTTTTTGACCTCGAAACAGGGATGTATTGTAGCTTGATAGTTTATCGTTTGACAGAATCTACTACTGACAATCATGTTCTCATCCTCAGCCCGTTCAGAGATGTTTCACCGTGAAAGCTAAATCTTCCTACTACTTATCCTCACAACTCCATTGTACAACCAATTTCTGAAAAATGTTTCAGTTTTAAGAACCAGGTTTTCACCATTTATTTTCAGTGAATTTTAATAATTTCATGCGTTTTTGGATCGTGTTTCGCTCCATTTTTTTTCTGGCGCAGTTTTCACTTGTCAAATGTCAAAAAAATTACAGCTTCAAAGGTGACATCTACCGGCAAAGCAGGCTATTCAAAATAACATCTATTATTGGAAAACTCTTTATATCAAGAAAAATTTCCTCATCTTTCGATGACTTTCATTATGAACACTATAATTTTAATTTTCTTTTTTATTTATTTATTTATTATAAATGAAAAATAATAATACAATTATCATTTTACAGAGAAAGATTTTCTTTTTTAATTATCATACATGTGTTCAGAACCCCTTTGGAGCATTTGATATAACATTAGTTAAAACATAAATATGCACATTACTGTTCAATTAATTTGTATGCACTTAGCCCACTTAGCCCGGCTGATAGCTTAATTAGAATGTTAATATTATTAAAAGTGCAGTGCTCGGCTATTGAAATAATTTAAGTATTTACAATGAAACCGCACTTTGATTTTATACTTGAATTGAATTAAAAAAATTATATATTTTTCACAAATATATAAGTGTGATCAAGTACAGTAAAGTGAATTAAATGAATCGTAAAATCGAAAATTTATTTAACCCCATATATATATATATATATGTACATATATACGAGTGTGTAAATGCATCTGCTGACAATTGTTGGAATTTAATTATAATAATTAAATTGTATAAATTGCTAAGCGATAACTACCTGATTTTTTAACGCCTACACAAAAGTAGAGTAATTTGAGTATACACGTACATTGTGTACTATATGAATGTACGCAAGGTAGGCAGGCAGGTAGATGTGGTTGCCGATATGCGGCATCGACAGATCGTGATACCACTAAAAATTTGTTCTAACCCTACGCCTCCTCATGCATTTCATCAGGTCGTTTAGTTTAATTTTTGTTATCTGGCAAAATCTATACATAGAAACGTTTCCAAAATGCTGAAGTCTTCTTTTGCTTTGAAAAGGACCAAGCGATAGCAAGTGGAAAAACGTCCCTTCGTCCTCCTCAATCCTAAAGTTTCTACAGCATTTTTAGGAAAGGGCTCCTAGTCTTCATGCATGTCGTTTTATAAGAAAATGATCCTTCAGAATCATCATCACCTTTGAAATGTACTGCTTTTTCAGAGATTATAAGCCGAGGACCGTCTGTGGTAATATTTTACTCAGGGATGTGCTTTGTTTCACTTAACGCGGCCGGTCTGTGAAAGTATGCCTTCAGTAAAAGTTGGCATGCATTCCAATACATTCTTTATCTGGAAGAATCTGTTTGATTAGATCTTGCATTGCTAATTCGTCTGCCTGCTTGAAGTGATCGAACTCAGTACTTTCATTGCTGCCTGACTGGGACTGAAGATGTAGACGCCTCCTCCTT
This sequence comes from Ceratitis rosa, assembly GCA_037013455.1. Classification (NCBI taxonomy): domain Eukaryota; kingdom Metazoa; phylum Arthropoda; class Insecta; order Diptera; family Tephritidae; genus Ceratitis; species Ceratitis rosa. The sequence continues at coordinate 17,950,072 of JAWMAG010000004.1, forward strand.
GAGTAATCGTTTCCATTGCATTCAAAAGCTTCCATGAGGCTTGAGATTTTGACCAGACAATGGTCTGATAACTTAAATGAGAAATCCTATTAAAGGTAACGCCAAAAAACACATTCATCCACTTTACCAGCGAGCTCAAACCCATTTGCGAAATCTCTAAAGCCCTGGACGGATTGTCATTTTTTTTCTTCCTTCTTATCTTACATCATATTTGGTTGCCCATTACTTCTTGCCGGGAATCAGTTTCAAAAAGTTTAAGCTTGTATCAGAGCTTGTATCTTGCGATATGTGTTGCTTGGTAGAAATGTGTAACTTTCTATGATTGCATCTTATGTACTACCAATTCTAAAGGCGTGATGTCAAGGGTTACGCTTAGAGTTTCCTTTGGAGTGGACCAAATATAAATCGACGCTGACCTATGGATCTTCCTGAAAGCGCTTAAATTGGTTTCTTCACTATTGCGGCCCACCATACTACAGTACATAAAAGTATTGGCCTTTGTCGGTAAAAGGTTGGTTATTTTATTTTCCATTATTATGCGTCCTCACCTCCGTGCTCTGGAGCCATTGTGAAAAATATGACGCTCAAACGGTTGAATGCCGGACGCTCACAAAAATAGTGTTTCAACGAATTGGACAAGGCGTGCGGATTCTGAAGGCCCCAACCTCGCTACCAAATTAAATGAAGAGTAAATAAGTAGGTAGAGGCTGGTAAACGTTCCATGTCCGCTAGACGCGCTGCGAGATTGTAAAGCCCTCAGCGACAGGAAAACGCTTTCGGAAACCTCATGATGCTAAATCGGGAAAAATCAGAAAAACACTTCTCTCTCCAGAAGGCAACTGTTCGTGGGTAAGTTATGGTTTCAAACAGCGAAACAAGGCAAGTCGTACGCCGAAGCGATTCGTTCCTTTAATTATGCTATAGACGGCAATAGGAGACCCGGACGTAGCATGTCTTTTAAACGACAGGTCTAGCTGGAGACGATAATTCAGTGATGGTCTTATGGACTCCATCTTTACTTCGATATCAGAAACACTGCTTGCTTTGAATGAATTGTAGCAGAGAGTGAAAGGTAGTCATTACAGTGAGGATTGTAGAAACTTACCTTTGTGTGTTGTGGCTATGTCGTGTGCGTAGACAATAACAAAGCCACAATCTCATGGGAGTTGTAGAGCATGAGTGAAAGTATATAGATATATATAATTGGCCCTTTGTAAACTCTGAAGCAATTTTCGTCTGAATTGGTGAAGTTGCTGGTAACAACCACCGGCTGAGGAATGAATACCTGTGATTAAAACAAACAATAGATGTATAGCAGTCACGATCCACGAAGTTCGCCTGATTGATAAATAAGATGACGGACACACGTGAGATTCTCAGAATAATGGAAAGAAACTTCAGTATGAACTAGATAGAAATAGTATGTCATTTTCGACGGAACCAGGGATGTTACTTAGGGATGAAGGTAAAATAGGCATAGTCTGCTTTGGGCACATGGTTTCTCTCTTAATCAGGCGAGATGAGTTGTGAAGGCTTTACTGACTGGCTTGAAAGTATTACCAGATATGTGGAAATATATGAGGTTTGCATCTACAGTTTGAGCCACGTCTGAATGGCTGATAGATTTCATATAAAAAATATATTCTGAGGGAGTGACATTCTCTGTCGAAACAGGATTTGATAATGATTTGACTAGCACTCAAGCTAATGACTCTCCGCATAGTAGCAAACACAACTATCCGCTCAAACCATGGCTTGAAAATGCAATTTCGTCTAGTCTCTCTATCGTCCATATATTTGAAATACGACACGCAATCTTTATTACAATGATTTAGTTACTCACAAAAATTTAATCCCATTCCATTTTCAATTTTCATTTTTATCTGCCATTTTTGTAAGACACTTAAGTTTCTGAGACCTGCTTAGATGGTTTTGGGTTTTGGTTGACTTGTATTTCTTCTGTGAAGTTCTGTTAAGAACTACAACTGGTTACCACCGACAAACCCTCTCCCTAGAACAATCTACTTTCTTGGGATATAATTACATCACGCAGAAAATTTTGTCAACCATCATAAAGATATAAGTGTACATACATACGAGTATGTATGACAAATGGAAGCACATCGACCCCATTTCTCCCAAAGTATGATTTACTCCATATTGTAGCCACAAAGCGTGAAACATTCAGTCAATAAAGCCAATAAGAACTGACCTCAAAAAAAAAAAAACTATATATATACGAGTATGTATATATAAAGCAATTGAAGAAAAATGTGTGAGGGACACATGAAGTTAAGCCGAGGCTACAGTCGCATGACTGCTCCCTTGCATGTCCAACGTCTGCGATTTCAATTGCTGCCAAGGAATTTTTTTATTTTTTTCTACAACTGCGTATAAAATTGATTTAATTTTACCTTTTCAGTTGGCACTCTTAACCACGCGCGTTCGTACTTCCTATAGCCACTAAAAGTATGCAAAAGGTTGTGCTTAAAAGAAGAAGAAAAAAGAATTGAGCTATCAGCTGTGGGTAGTCAGGCACCTGCAGTTGGGCATAGCAAAAAAGTTTTTCACAATTAATTCGTTACTTATTTTATTTGCTTTTTAAATGTTTATATATATTTTTTTATCATATACATATATATTTTTTCAGTTTATTTTTTTTGTTTTACTTTAACTTTTTGTGTAGCATTTCAAGTCTGGCAAAGTGGAAGCGAATACATGAAAGAAGGAAAATCAATTAAAATTCGCGTTTTAACCCAAAATGAAAACTTTTTCTGACGAAGAAATTCTTTTAGTTGACGATTGAGTTGAGTGAGTGCTTGACGGTGTGCGTATATTTGTTTGAGTACTTCTGAATGTTGTGTGTGTGAATATAACCAACCAGGAATCAAACACTTAGGTTTTAAGAATATTGCCATTTTAGTCGCACCATTTTGAGAGTGTTGAACGGAAATAGAGGAAGAAAATTTTATTAATTGCAAGAAAATTTACGAAAAAAGAGAAGAAATTAAATAAATGGATCAAAAGAAAGCCTTTTCCTTCGAAAATTGTAGTAGTTTTGTTTTATACTATTAATTTTCTAAAGTGAGAATGGCCTCATCGGCCCGCTTCTTGTCAACGTGAAGTTTTGGTTGAATTCATCCCTGTGACTCAGTTTTAGCTGCACGGCTTTGTCAACTCATTAGGATCGAATAAGGAAAGTCTATTTGAGGAATCGAGATAAGCGAGCTACCTTAAAGGTTTTTCAAAGACCAGTACCGATATGCACTAGCAAACAGCACCACTGGTGAACAGACACTGTGATTAGGGCTCAGCCAACCCTAGAACTGAATATGCCGGAGTGACACAATTGATATTTCCCTTCTCTTTCCTACAACAGGGGCAAAGCTCTACACGAAAACTTTCCAAAAAATGCTCTTGAGACAGCACTTCATGTACATTACACCCATCAAAGCAAAATATGTGTAACACGTTGACCTATTTGCAATATGATTTTGGCAAGAAACAGCCTCAAGTAGTCTTTGATAAGGCTGAATACCCCGAATTCACACAGCTATTTCTCAACCACGTCCAACATATAGTTGCTTGTTGGATAACGAAGAGACTAAGTGGTATCAGTATATAATAGGAATCTCGTTTGTAGATAACAGGGCGGAGTAGTGATCTCCTTCCTCTACTTTAAGCAAATTAATAGGCTTTAAAAACTCTTATCTCCATCTGGACAGAAGTTAATAGAGAAGCGGGCCATATTTCCACCATAAGCCCCCTTCAAACAGTTACCGGTAATTGCGCCAGTTATTAAGCTCGCAGAAGTTCTGTTTAGAAGGTGTAGATGCTTATTTATTTTTGTATCGATCAATGGCCAGATATGCCTGGTAATATTTCAAGTGGTTTTACCACCTTTGGGGTTGTGTAATGAAGAAATTTAATGGCCAGAACATATTGTGATAGATTGAGATACTGTATTGGAGTTAAGTAATCATGAAGCAGCTTCCAGTATTGATCTTAGTTCAGCGTGACAGACGCTGTAGTGTTTGGGAAGTCTCTTGCTTGTGTCGATTGAAAGCGGTTCCAAGTGAACTCCGCAGCTCACCCTGCCATCTAGTTTTGAGCCATCAGTGTAAATGTATACGGGTTTTTAAACCAAAACTTTACCCAACTTTGACTATTTTTTCCTATCAGGGATTATTTTTGAAATTCATAGCGTGCCCTGTGTTGTTTCTTCAAGTCTGAATTGTCCAGTGTCCGCCACCAGACCGTGAGTCGCTAAAACAATGAACTATTTGTGATCTTAGTCTTCATCTTTACCTATTGCCACCTTACAGGTATAGAACACGATCATAGCTCTTTCACTCGTTTCAACTGTGCTTCGGTACCAGTTGATCTTACTATCTAAGATATTGGTAAAAAGGCTGATCTCATGCCTTTTACTGTTGGTGGCTTAAAGCAGGTGGCTTGTACCTGCTGGTCAAGAAGATCATCTCGGTCTTTGAGGGATTCACATCCAAATCCTACTCTCTGCACCAATTGCTTACTCTAACCATGGAATTTTGGAGTTGTTCACTTGAAACTTAGAGATCGCTTTACCAACGTAGAGAGTGTAGAGAGAGAACTACACCTTGTGGAGTGCCTCTTTTGACATAGTTGGTTTTGAATGCACCTCCTAGTTCAGCGAAGATTATCCTGTTTCCTAAGAGAAATTTCACAAGTTTCACGTAGTGCGCTTCTAGTACCATTCCTTGGGGTGCATTCGTGACTATATCAGGTTGAAAATTATTAAAAGCTCGTTCCATATCGAGAGGAAAATGCCTAGTATATACTATTTTAGAGGCAGACATTTCTCGATCCTGATCACGCCTTATACGAGTAAAGTATCGATAATTTACTGTTGATTTAGAAGTGAAAGGAAAGTTTCATTAAATTTGTGCTAAGTGATGTCAACGCTAGGGATGGCAAAGAAGGTACCTTTGGCAAAAAAGTAGGAAGGGTACATGACGAAACATACATACAAGTATACTAGCAGGTCGACAGTACCAGATTCGATTACCGCTCCAATGGGTACGTGAATCTGACTTCGAATCAGGTCTCTATGCAGCAAATAACGCCTGTCACGTCGTGATCGACTACAAGACGTACGAATTACTGTAGATACCGAAAGTTGAAGAGATAAGCGAAAAAAAAATACGAAAGTATGAAAAGCACGAGAAGGAGTAATGTCCGTAAGTTCTATGGAAAGATGAAACGACTTACAGGTTTCAAGACCGGTCCATACTAATCTGGTAATTTATTTCCAGAGCATCTTTAGTTTATGTAGGGAAACCTCTTCAGTCTGTGAAAATAAAACAGTCGAAAGAGATAAAGATTAAAACCCGAGGGAAACAAACAGATTGGACCTTAACAGTGTAGCCATAGGCCTCTAAAATTCAGTTAACAGTCTGCGCATTCGGGTGTAGACTCCTACGTCATCATCATAAATTTAAGGTCATCGATAATTTCGTTTATATAAGCACATGAAACAACATTAACATTAATCCGCTCAGCAATCTGACTCAGAATCATTTCTGTCAACAGATGCTGTTTCGAATTAGAAAGACAGCTCCAAAAAAGTCCTCTTTCTCTCTATAAATAAAGCCCAAACTCAACAAGTTACCTATCACTGCCGCACTTCTATTTGGTGTAGATGATTGGTAGTTGAGTTTTGCCTTTTATGTGCCTAGATTTAATTCCCAATTTTAATATTTTACGCCTTACTGTTACTATGATAGCCGAGAAAGCACTATCTCAATCTCTCTCATCAACACTTGCAACCCTTGACAAATATTTGATAAACCTCATCTCACTCATAAGTACAGCTTAAGCCTCATCAACGGAAGCCTGAGAAGCTACTTGAAAACAAAAAAGTCATCGAATAGTTGAAAAGAAGCAATCAAAAAGGAAAGTAGCAAAATGAAGTTGAAAATTATTTAATTTTGTTGGCACTTATTTTACGTAGGCAAAGCTCTCTCTCTACCACACCCGCAGAGCGCCAAGGACGGCGTGAGTTTTTCATTTGCATTCCGTGAAAGAATTGAAAAAAAAAAATTTTCCAAGAAATGCAACAAATCCAAAGGGTTGAGAAAAGTATAAGATTTAATAGCACAAATCGAATAAACAAATAAAAGAATTTCAATATTTTCGTTGAATATTTCAAATATTTTAACGATTTCTTTTTTGAATTCTTTCTCTCTCTTTTTCAATCAGAAACCTATTAGCACATTGACAGTTTTGGAATATGAGTGCCTTTTGGCATTTTTCACAGTGAAATTTTGTGCTAAAGAGCGACAGGGAGAAGAATGAATTGCGAGAGAGGTGAAGTGGGAATGGATAGGGCGGAAAGGAAGTAGCAGAAGGCTGCATGGCTTTAAATGCAATAAAGAATTTAATCGACTTTCAGGCGCCAACAAAGTGGCAATCAAACAGCTGCTAAAATGTCAGTGTGTGCATTAGCTTATTGCTGGTATTGATACATATATATTTTCAAAAGTCCTGCAATGTATCTGAGCATAGAGGCGTTCGATAACTTTCACTGCTACGCGTTATTATTTGCAGCTGTTGCACACTTAGCTGCATTCGTTGTAAAGCTTAGTGTTGTCTATGTAAAGACTGCTCCTTTTGTACGCAGATTTTTATTGCTTTGCGTGAGTTATAATTTATTTTATATTGAAAAGTCGTTAAGGGAAGTGGTTTTAAATATTTTTCCATTAAGGTTAGGTTATGTCATAAAAATAAAAAAATAAAAATAAACTAAGAGAGACGGAATAGAGGAAATGGGATGGGTTATGATACACATTCTACTCACAAAACCATTTACCATTTACCAGAGATGAATAATCTCATAGATGGCAATCACCTGGTCTGAGGTCTGAACTATAATGTTGATGCATAAGAACTTCCTAACTTAGCACTTCGAGCTTCTGGCGAGTCAGTATCGATGTGTGAGGTCTGGCGGTGTGCCGATGAAACACAATTACCACCCTGTTGGTCAAAACTGTACGCTTCTGTGTAATTACTCCCTTTAGTCGGTCCAATTGCTGACAGTACAGGTTCGGGATTAGAGTTTGGTCGCAGGGAAACAGCTCATAGTGAATGATTCCGTACCAATCCCATTAAGCACACAACGAAATCTTCTTGGCCGCCAATCCTGGCTTGGAAACTAGCTACTTTGTGTATCCAGAACTTTTCAAGTGGTTTCAAGCAGTCAGTCCTGGTGTTTTTGATTAATTTATCTGCATTTTCTAAAATTGACCTTCCACGCCGTGGAGCTTCTTTTAGGTCAAAGTTATCGGAACGAAATCGACGAAACAAAAATTGTGTATGATTGACTGTTACAGTATCAAGACTATTGACAGTATTCACATTTTCAGCTGCCAGACAAGCGTTTTCACCTTTTTTGGATGAAAATTGTAGAATATATCGTATTTTCTCTCTGCTGGTGTCCATGTTTGACATGCGCTCGAATACTACTAATACAAAATATCATTTTTATAAGGCCATCTAACGTTATCCCTTCGTATTTATAGAACTCGAGATACATATCACTACAGCTAGATATTGAAAAAATAATGGATTACCTTTTACTAGACCTAACTAATAATTTTTGTTTTTATATTTTTGATTTCATATTTTTTGTTTTCATTTTTTTACCAAATATCTTTTGATTTCTTAATTTTTAATTTCATATTTTTTAATTTCCTAATTTTTGTTATCATATATTTTGATTTCATATTTTTTGGTTCCATAATATTTGATTCATATTTTATGTTTTAAAATTTTTTCGTTTCATATTTTTGATTTCATAATTTTTGTTTTCATATTTTTTGAATTCATAACCTTTGATTTCACAAGTTTCGATTTCATATTTTTGATTTCATTATTTTTGATTTCATAACTTCTAATTCCATAGTTTTGAATTTCATAATTTTCGATTTCATATTTTTGTTTTTATGTTTTTGATTTCATAATTTTAGATTTAATATTTTTTGTTTTCATCTTTTTTATTTCATATCTTTTGATTTTTTAATTTTTAATTTCATATTTTTTAATTTCCTAATTTTTGTTCTCATATATTTTGATTTCATATTTTTTGTTTTCATAACTTTTGATTTCATATTTTTTGATTTCATAACTTTTGATTTCATAATTTTTGATTTCATATTTTTCTTAATTTCATATTTATGATTTCATATGTGTTGATTTATTATTTATTATTTTCATAATTTTTGATGTCATAATTTTTGTTGTCATATTTTTTATTTCATGTTTTTGATTTAATTTTCATATATTTAGATTCATCTTATTTTTGATTTCACATGTTTTGATTTCCTAATTTTTGATTTCATATTTTTGATGTCATATTTTTGATTTCATAACTTTTGATTTCACATTTTTTGATTCCTTAATTTTTGTTTTCATATTTTTTGATTTCATATTTTTGATTTCATATTTTTTGATTAAAAATCTCTTATTTATTTTCATTTTAAAAATATATTTTTACTCAATTATCCTCTTTTCTTTTACCAAATTTTAGTACGCGATCACTGTCATCGGCAGCGTACAGAGGGCGTTGATGTGAAGGCGCGAAAGAAGCTGATCATTGCAAGTGTACTTTGCTTGGTCTTCATGGTTTGCGAGATTATTGGTGAGTATTGATTTTTTTAAATTTTAGAAAATAAGCGAAACTGAGTTGAAAGCTTGTATAATAACTTATATTTTAGTAATTAAAAGTTTAATGCTATAAGTCAATGTTTTTATAGTTTGAACTAACAGTCTCGTCACTCTTTGCCCTACATTTCCGGAAATAATCTTTTAAATAAAATTTGTTGCTTGATGAAGTTGAAAAGTTCCTTCAATTATGTAAAGGAAAATTATGTTAGTTTTCAATTTACTACCTTTTTCAAACAATATAGTAATATTTTTTCTACGCAACTTTCTCTTTATTGACCTTTTGAAAGTTTCCATATATTTTTGTGTGTTTTTTGACTAAGGCTTTTCAATTTGCACTACATTCTGTTGGGTAGGTAGATATGCATCTAAAATGAATGAATAAAACTTTTAATAAATTTTGCAAAATGCCAATTAGTGTTGGGCAGAGTTTTGTACACACATACATAGATGTCTTTTTCTGAATATGTATAGACATGTTGGAAAATGTTTGAATTTTGAAACCCTGTAGGAAAGTAATTTGAAATTAAAAATAAACAAAATAAATACCACGTACAGCTAGGTTGCTTTCCCCTTGATATTTCCAATGGAGTGAAGCTCTGTCTCTTCCTCTGCTTACACAATAGGGTAGTGCATCGGAAACTTTCAAGGCTGGAGTATTCTTATCCATTCGGGCCACAAGCCCTAGTCAGCGGAGACGCTGCCTTTTGATTCGCTGAACTATGTCAATATCGCTGTATATCTCGAGCAACTCATCTCGCAGACAACCATAAATCTTCTCTCGAAAACTCCTAATGCCGACTTATCATACATTGTCATCGTCGATGCCCCCGCACTATATAGATGGAAGGAAATGGCGGGCGAAGCTTGGTTTCTTTTCGTCGAGAGAGGACGTTACTTTTCAATTGCCTATTCAAAAGATTTTACCTTCCATTCAGCTCTGCAGCTGTTAGTTTGGCATCAAACGGCCCGGAGAGATCCTTCCCGATTCTGGCGGAGCTTTCGGTGTCGCTTAACGCCAGTTTACATAGTCGTATAAGCTTTGCAGGGATACCGAATTCAGACATAGCGTGTGGTATAGGCAGCTCCTTTTTGTCACATCGAAGACTGCTTTTATATCGATGGAGAGGTGGTATGTGTCTTTTCACGAGTCTTTTCAAAGATTTGTAGCATGGTGTATCTGGTCAATGATAGATTTATCAGATTTAAACGTTGCAACATATACTGCCTATCTCTACAATCTCCGGCAATCCCCATCGCACTAGCTGTTTTTTCAACCTGTTCGAAAACCAACAGTTTCTTTTGCAGCTGTATGTAGGGAGCTTGATAGGCCATCCCTCGGTACCCTTTTACCGAGTTGCTGATGAGTGCTTTCTGAGAGCAGGAGTTCAAGTCAGTTTGGAAACCATTCAGCCGATTGTGATTGCCGTTTCTCCATTTCACTTCATTGTGAACGGGTTTTTGGAACGTATGCTCGTAAAGAACACCGGACACATATCGTCCGTCTATCGCTTGGAGCGGAGTGGAGTGGATATTAATTAAAAAACTGGATCCATGAACACAAATTCGATTTGATCAATCTCTGTTACAACCTAGATTACTATTGAAAATAAAAGAGTTTCTCGCTTTCTTGAAACTCCAATTTCAGTCATTTCAATCCGTCTACCCAAATTAAATAAGAAACAGCAAGACGGACGATGACATCAGAGTTGAGGCTACGTTGTTTGACCCGACCATCATTCTCTTTTCAACTGCAAGACGTGGTCGAAGATGAAACCACATCAACGGCTGAAATTAATTCAAAGGGCGTAAACTGTTTAAAGAATGGCCACGGAATCAGGTATCAGAGCCATTCTAAATTCTGGATCAAAAGTTAATCTTAAAACAGAAAGGCTGATCAGGTGGCTGAGGATGGTAAAAAGCTCTGCGTTTATTAACATTGAAGGAATAGGTGGCAGGCAGCTGGGAGCACATAACCGAGACAACCTTGGTCTAATATCTAGGACAAATACATTTGTCACCTGTCTGGAGGCGTTTAAGTCCAGATATCGTTTCACCACAGACAGTACAATCGTTAGATGTATCATAGTGGGAAACACCAGCAGACATTCAAATAAGTGATTCAAGATTCTATCAGACTTCGACTTACTTCGACACATACTTGGGTTGGATAATTGGTTGTACATGGTAGATGGAGGGCCATTGGCATGATCTGGATAAATATTATCTTATTACCTTAATCGGTTGTTTAGCGCTCTAACGTAACATATTTAGGTTTTATTTCAGTGAATAGTCGCGCAGGGTTGCCACCTTATTGGAATCAGTTTGAAGTTTAGTAAAATGGTACGAAAGGGGTATAAAATGATTTGAAGTTGAAAACTTATTAATTGCGAGATTTTTGATTATAGGGTTGCCAATTAGTTTTTATTATTTTAATAGAGTAGTTCATCAGCTGATGCGATTTCGTTGAAATTTTTATCACTATACTGTTTAGCATCAAGCGCAATCTATTTAGGTGTTATATCAGAGAAGCACAAAGTTGCCACCTAACTGAAATTAATTTGAATTTTAATAAAATAGCACAATATGGGTATCAAATATTTCGTAGTTGAAATCTTATTAATCTCGAGACAATATTTTAAGTTAAAGATTTCCTTTATCGCGCAAAACTCGGTCACCCTGGTATTATACATTTTAAAGAAAATATTTTAAATTTAAAATAAGTGTTAAATAAATAAGTAGAGAAGTTGTTAAATAAAATAAAATAATGAAATTATCGTATTAACTTTTCAAAAGAGCAACGTATGTACCATATATGCCACAGTTATCAAAGCTAGGCTTTCATGATCGTTATACGTATAAGTTTCTTAATGTTATAATTTTATATATTTACGACTTTAAACTTATTTTCAGCAAAAGTTTTCGAATTCGAACAAAACTTTTATTTTCACCTATTAAAAACTATACTTTTTTGTAATAAAAAAAGTTTTACTTTAACAAAATTCTCAAAAGTTACTTTAAGGCTGAAAGAACTTAACCAACTCTACAATGGAACGAAGTCAAAGCATTCAAATGAAAGTATGCTCGCCTGTGCTCTTTGTGAATTGAGACATGCAAGCGTTTGGCAATTAAAAAAAAAATTCAAACTCATACAAAAATTCATTAAAAATTCACTAGAGCATAGAAATAAAGCAGCAAACTGTCGGTAGTTGAAAGGAAGTAAGAAGTGTTGCTTCAGCTTGCGTGAAGGACGTTGAAGACAATGCATAAAAAATTAAAAAAAAAAAAGGAAATTTGAAAAGTGAAAAATTTGAAATTTAAATTTCAGTAAAAAATAGGTAAAAAATTTTTCCACACCAAATAGGGCGTTTGCATGTATGCGTAAAAGTGTACAAGGAGAAGAGAGTTGTGCTGTACAATTCAGTAGATAGCTGCTGATTGACACACGGACTGACAGACCGAATTGCTACTGGACACTTGAAGAGGAGCAAAACAAATAAATTTATTTTTTTTTTTCGTTGAAGTTTTCAATAAAATGTAAAATGTGTACACATGACGTTCAAAATGTGGCATGCAACAGCAAGTGTTGGAAGTTAAAAGTGGATAGAAAAGAATATTGTACATTTACAGTTGAATTTAGCATACGAAGAGTTTGCGTTGCAGACTTGGTTTAGCATGCAACATGCTGCTTTTGAATTGTCAATTGTTGCTTGTTTGCTTGCCAGCTGGCTTTTTAGAGACTTTCACTGCCGTTGGTATGAGTTGTGGCTGCCAGGCGGTTGGTTGTTTGGTTGGCTAGCGACTGGTGAGCTTTTCGGTCTGTTGGCGATTTACAATAGATTTTTTGTTTTGTTTTGCCATATAGATTCCGATTGATATGCAACAAATATACAAAATACAGTTGCCACATACAACAATAACAGCAATGGTGTATGTTTGCACTTCTTGTGTTGTATTTTGTGTGAGTTTTTTCTATCTTCTTCTAAATGTTTCATCATCTGCATATACATACATACGTTCAATATATGTGTATGTGCTTGGCATGTGACAATTGAAAACTGGACAAAAATGCTGCAGCAGCCAAAAAAATGCAAATACACATAAATATCGATGCACAGTATGTATAGTGTTCATTCCTACACACACTTTTCTAAGCACTTTTTATCAGCTCTCCCTTTTATTGGTTGTTATTCGTCATCTTATACCCTCTATGGATAGGAAGCTATATTTTGACTTAAAATGAGGTGGGTACACCAATTTAGATAAGGGTATATAAAGAATTTTAATAAATCGCTGAGCTCAATAATCAGGTTTTTAATTATATCACTTCTTCTATCTCATTGACGTAGACAGACCTATTTGGCTCCAATTGGGATGATATTTCCATCGAAGTGGAGATCTTCCCCTTCATTTGCTTCCACTAGCCAGTACTGTATCGAATACTTTCAAAGCTGGAGCGCTTTTGTGCATCCGGACAGCATGACAAGCTTAGCCGCTGCCTCTTGATTCGCTGAACCATATCAATATCACCATATACCCCGTATCCACTATATTAGCTTGCTGGCTCCTACATGAATAAGCTGACTTCTTGAAAACTTCTGTAGATCCTGGCTTCTCAGAGCATTAATCCAATGTCCAGTTTCTCAAGCTCTCCATACTTATTTCTTGTCCAAATGGGTCTTGTTTCCCTAATCAGCGTTGGTATTTCACATACGTATCCACAAGTAGACATTGTCATTGAAGTCCTTCAAATCGGAAAATCTCATCATATAGGCCTTTCCAACTAATTTTTAGTTATGAGGATCAATTTTTAATCCTAAAATAAAATACTATGAATTCGATTTGGTTGTGAAAGATATAAAGATTATCCCTTGGTCGAGGAGAGCTCGTCTTCCCTGTTTCTATACACTGCAATTCGACATTTTTCACTACGACACTTCATTTATCAGACATTGTCGAATACAATTAATTCATATTGGTCTTCAAATCATTATATCTAAAACTTTACAAATATCGTCTTCTTTCTTCTTTTGTTATTTTTTATTGAACAAGGTTCACTTTAGTTCGCCTATAAATAGCTGTTTGTTGGCCAACCCGAAGATACTCGGTTTGTGTCCGGAAGGTGTGAGCGGCCACCTCACTTCCGAGGGTTTCTACTCACGGTTTTAGCAGCTATGGATATGTCACTTGACTAAATCTTTTATATAAAGGGGGTTATTTAGACATGCGGTTTAAAAAAAAAACCGAACGCATATAATGTAATGTTACGCCTGATCTTTTGCAGCAATTGAAATCGTACGTAAGCACCTTCAAAAAATCGTTCAGTGATGTGAAATCCTACGATTTTCATTTTTGAAGAAATATGCACCAATGATTCTTCTCTGAGCACATCAAACAGTGACTTTTTGGGACTGTAGCAGAGTCCCAAGAATGGGTTGTGGATTATCATCACTCCAAATCCGACAATTTTGTTTATTAACATGCTCATTCAACCAGAAGTGAGCTTCATCGTTGAACAAAATTTTCCTGTGTAAATCGGGATCGGTGGTCATTTTGTTTTGGGTCCATTCACTGAATTGTTGCAAAAGTTATTTCAAAATTAATACAAATCAAGTACAGCTGTTAATAAACTCCGCAAAGAGCATTGCCACACGTCTATATAAAAATGTTAGTTTGTTTTCTGTGATCTCCGAAACTACCCAGCAGTTTATACTGAAAAATTTCCAGTTTATTTCTATGGCCCTTGAAAACTTTAAATCTTGTTTCGGGAAGTGGACCAGGGCCTGATGTATTTGAGAAAGTCATATTTATGGTTCAATTCACCTAAAACTCGAAACACAAGTGGCTTTTTGCTAAGATTAACAGGGAGACTACTCAGCCCTCCGGGGGCTAACCACTTACTCGTAAAAATCGTATTTACAGTTCGTTTTACTTGTTATTCGACACATAGACTTTTTTACTTTTACCTCCGGGAGGTGGACTAGGAACTGAACTATTAAAAAATTTCAGTTATAGTTCGATTTACTAGAAATGCGGTAAGTAAGTGGCTTTTTACATAGATTCGCAGGAATTCTAGTTTTCTTTCTAAGAAGTGGATCAGAGACCTAGTAATTCGAAAAAAATCTTTTTTATAGTTCATCGCATTCGCGAAATGGCTCCCACTCAACTGTTGACAGTCATAACTTTGAAGTCGTTGATAACTTCGTCTATGTTGGAAACAGTATTAACACCAACAACAATGCCAGCCTGGAAATCCCACGCAGAGTCACTCTTGCCAACAGGTGCTAATTTGAACTGTATAGGCAATTGCACGGTAAAGATCTCTCTCCACGAACGAAAACCAAACTCTACGAATCCCTCATCGTTCCCGTCCTGCTATATGGTGCGGAAGCATGGACGATGTCAACATCGGATGTGTCGGCCCTGGGAGTCTTCGAGAGAAAAGTTTTGTGGCGAATACCGCAGACGATGGAACGATGAGCTGTACGAGTTATACGGAGACATTGACATAGGTCAGCGAATGAAGAGGCAGCAGCTACGCCGGCTAGATCATGTCGTCCGAATGGATGAAAGTGCTCCAGCTTTGAAAGAGGAACACCTTCACTCCGTCGGAAAGATTAGGTGGAGAGTGATCTGGCTTCACTTGGTTTTTCCAACTGGCGCCACACAGCGAAAAGAAGAGATGAATGCCGCTCTAATATTGATTCTGCTATTATCCGGTAAGCGGTGCCAATAAAGAAAGAAGATGAAAATTTGGTTAAATTTTTGAATGATATGATACTTTCGTTTCCCGGAATGGTCCAGTGGCCTGATTTCCTCTTCGATTTACACGAAATATAAATAATTATAACTAGTAAGAAAAAGTATTTCCGACATAGATTTTCTGGGAAAATTGCGGGAGCGACAGTTCTTTGCCAATAAAAATCCGGGTTGTTCGTACTACTGTTCTTCACCGCCTAACCTACAAGGGTACATAAATCGATCGCAAAGCTATTATTATACGGCTGCGAGTTACATGCGATTCTAATACGTTCGTTTGAGTGTGCATATGCTCTCATCCGAATGATTGGTGTAGCTTACTTCGAGGCATTCATATAGACATTTTTGTGAACGACTTTGAGCAGCGAACATCAATAACATAATTCAAATTTTAATATTTTATATTGGATTGTTCTTAATTAGGAATACTTTTATCGTTCTTGATATTACAAATTAAAATAAGAATTGGACAAAATACAAAAAAACCCTATAAGTTGTGGTCGGGTGTGCTAGTATATATATGTATATATATATAATATATTCAGTTAAAAAAAAAATTAAAAAAGTAGACTCTTAATCATCTACTGAAATAAATTCATTTTAAAAAAATTAATTAAATAAATTTATTATTTTATGAAGAATGAAATTCGTCTTCCTTCCTGAAGGGTATACAAACTGTCCTCTTTTGTTATTTTTGTTGACATAAAATATACGTACACGTATATCCCACTTGGCCATAACCACATTTGCATATACATAGGTATATATAAATATATGTATGTACGTGATAGGTAGCCCCATTCTATAAAATCAATATAACTTGAAATCGTTGAAGAGATAAACCAATAAACGGGAGGCAGGCAGAAAAAGCCACTGTTACAACATCAATATTTAACTTGGAACTAGAAATGTTGGAAATTTTTGGAAGTCTTTCTTGTTGTTGTTATTTATTTCGATATTTCTTTCGCCGTTGTTGCTTACAGGTATTTCATAGTCTCTAAATACTCCAATAGTTTTATTGCTTTCTGCAATTTTGAACTGTCTGTCAAGCGGTAGGTTTTGGTAGCATTGGCAGGTCTGCAGCTGCAGCACTTGCATATTTAATATGCTCTTTAGGCTTTTTGAAAAGTTGAACCAATAAAGGTTTTCCTTCCGAAAATTCGATAGGTGGTTGCGTAGAATGTAATTGCTGCAGTTGGCTTAAGTAAGCGGTAGCTTGTATGTAGGTGCGATGAACTCATATATAGGTAAATGTGTTCAAATCTTTTGTTAAATTTGCATACAAATTTAGTTTTGTATGTAAAAATGTGGTTTAGGCGAGCGCACGAAATTTATTGATTGGCTTAAAGCGCAAATGACTGCTGATACATAAAAATAAATATTGCTTAACATTTGAGGGTACAAATATATAGGGTTATCCATTTTATGTTTTGAAAAGTACAGGGTTGTATTTTGACATTTGTCAGTTACAGATATTTTAAGGTCTGTACAACATTATTTTGCTCGTTCCACCTACTATATATTTTTACTGTAAGCAAAAGTTTAGTCGAAGACCCGAATGTATCTATTTCTCGACGTTCGCAAGAGCTGGGATTTTATTACGGCACTAGATAGCATATTTTGTACTTGGAGTTACATCAACCATCCATATAAAGTCCAGTTCATACAACGGCTAAACAGACGTCGATTGGGTGTTTGAACAAGAAGCAATGGTCCCAATTTTTCGACAAATTTTTTTTCAGCGATGAGGCATTCCCCTCACTCGTACAGTACGCACATTTGGAACTCGAACAATATTTGAAGAAAGAGACCATTACACAAAAAAAAACTTATTGTCTGGTGCGCTCTTCGGTTCGGAGAAGTGATGGGATCTTACTTCTTTGAAAATCACAGCGGTGAGACTGCCACTGTCCATTCGGAGCATTATGGTCATATAAACCGACTTGTTTTGGCATTCAATTGAAGAACACAACTTAGAAAATATGGGATTTCAACAAGGTGAAGCGACTTGCCACACAACAATTGCGATGGATATTTCCTGACCGCGTAAATTCTTCTCTTGGCGATGTCAATTAGCCGCCGTGACACTGTTGCACTTTTTTTATAGGGCTGCGTGAGATACTGTGCTTATGCGGACGTTGTCGAAAATTACCTCAAGCGAAAGGGAATTTTATGACAAAATCGCTTTGAGTGCTTTCGATTAACGTTTGTTTACGAAATCCCAAAATGTATATGCAATGAGCTTAAACTTCAAATTAGCATCCATTATAGAATTTATTTTTGTTGTGATTACGGCAATATATTTTTGAATTTTTTTTTTTTTTTAAAGTTTCTCTCTTCAAATATAATCGGGTGCTGTTGAAGGCGCTTTTAAAATCATCAAAAATTGATTCCTTATTTGCGATTATATGCGAAGATTTGGCGTACGTTGAAAACTTTGCCTATTGAGTGTATATTAAGTCTGAAGCCATGCTGATGAGGAGCGATCAGTTCGTTGACGAAGGATTTGAATCCTTCACACAAAAACTCATCCGTCTATAATTGGTTCAGACTGTGAGGTTCTCTTTTAAGACATGATTTCGCGATACTTTGTGAATTTTCATGTATGCCAAAGCTATACGAACTGCGTCACAGTCGGGTGATGATACCTACCAGCGGTGTTAGTTGAAGTGGGCCGGTTTTACTAGTAAATGACGCTAGCAATATGTATAAATTTCTATGATTTGGCACGTATGTAATCTTTTGCTATTGACATTAACCTACAACAATACGCAAGTCACATTCCGTCCTCAGTGAATATGTCGAGTTTCGTTCCAAGTAAATCGCATTTGCGGCATTCGTGGCTTTTCTTATTTCATCAGAAGAAAAAAGCAGCTGAAGCTCACCGGTTGCTGGTAGAAACTTATGGTGAACATGCTCCAGTGATTAGAACATGTGTGACATGGTTTCGTCAATTTAAAAGTGGAGATTTCGATTTGACAGACAATGCACATCATGGTGCAGCGAAAAAGTTCGAAGACGAGGAATCGCAGGCGTTATTGCATGTTGATCCAACCCAATCGCAACAAAAATTGGCAGAAACACTACATGTGACTCGAGGAGCAAATTGCCAACGTTTAAAAGTCATGGGAAAGATCCAGAAGTATGGAAAAATGGGTGCCACACCAGCTGAACGAGAGACAAATGGAAAATCGAAAAACCGTTTGTGAAATGCTGCTTCAACGATTCGGAAATCTTGTCTGCATCGAATTGTCACGGGGGACGAAAGATGGATTTATTTTGAGAACCCGAAGTGAAAAAAATCATGGCTTTCCCCTGGTGAAGCTGGCCGATCGACTGCAAGGCCAAATCGCTTTGGCCGTAAGACAATACTCTGTGTTCGGTGGGACCAGTGTGGTGTGGTGTACTACGAGTTGCTAAAACCTGGTGAAACGGTAAACACGGATCGCTACCGACAACAAATGATCAATTTGAATCATGCGTTGATCGAAAAACGGTCGGAATGGGCCCGAAGACATGGCAAAGTTATCTTGCAACATGACGACGCGCCGTCTCATACCGCTAAACTGGTGAAAGACACATTAAAAACACTTAATTGGGAAATATTATCGCACCCGCCGTACCTCGCCCCGTTCGACTATCACCTTTTCGCATCGATGGGACACTCCCTTGCAGATCAGTGCTTCGCTAATTTTGAAGAAGTCGAAAAATGGCTCGTCGAATTGTTTGCCTCGAAAGAGAAAAAGTTTTTTTTGGAATGTTATCCATAATTTGCCTGAGAGATGGGCGAAATGTGTAGAAACCAATGGTCAATACTTTGAATAAAAAAATTTTGAGATTCCTCTAAAAATTTAAGCGTTTTCTTTATCGAAAAACAGGCAAACTTCAACAAACACAACTGGTATACATGTACGGGCACCGGTGAAGGCAATCAAATTCAGCCTATTAAAAGATGTTTCGTTATGGAGGCTGAATTTTCTGTTTGTTGTGCCGAACATAGCTTCTTTGCTCCACGCTGGCATTAAAATCACCAAACATTAGTTATTTATTTCATATTAAAAATACTTCTTATATGGTCCTTGTATATGGTTGTTGATATCAGTCTTTAGTTTTACGCGCACACCAACCAGTTGGGCGGCAGCACTTTCCTAATTAAGAAACTGGAAATCGCAGGGCATGGCAACAGATCATGATTCTTAAAACCCTGGGTTGTGTTATCCGAATGTGCTGCTTCTTTTTTATTGGTTTTGTGCAGCGGGCTTCAAACACTACTCGAGTAGGCTTTGAATTTGGATCCATATCTACAACAAGCAAAATTAGCTTATTAATTATTTGCGGTTAAGTTAAAAAGTTTATTTGTTAGAGTCGGCCGTGGGAGATCATATTCTATATAATTGTCCTTGTAGTTTTCAATCGTAAACCATCATTCCCTTATCTATTCCTCAACTTATCTAACTCCCTTAGTTTGTAAATTGAAATTCCTCAACCCTGTTTAATGGTGATGAGCTCAGCTTAATTCGACGCCTGCCGGCCTTACTAAGCCAGCGAACAATATATTTTATGCATTTCCTTAAACCAAACGAATGCAACCCTTTACATGTAGCCTGTCGAATGAGACGTCAAATAAACCGGCACAAACACTTTTACCATAAAAGCAATTTGGCATACTTTCCCAATGACCAGCTATTGGTATTAATGCGATATAAAAGGAGAAGGAAGAAAGAAGGCAGGAAGTGATGTCGTAGGAAGAAATGTAAGGTGAATTCCAAGCGAGCTGACATGAGCTCTCTATAAATTGGTCGAATATGTAGTTGCAATTTCGGCTGCTGTCATTATCAACAATTTTGCCAACTCCACCTTTTCGTTGTACAATCAAACGACTACCACTACGAGATGCGAAATGTTGAAATTCGATAGCTTTTGAGAAAATAGAAGCAAAAACGAAAACAAAAAATAATCAAAAAAGAGCACAAAAAATAACAATAAAAAATTCCACAAAATAAGTGCAGTAAATAAAGTTGCAACTAACCAACGTACAAAGTGACTTGTTAACCAAAAAATTGCCAACAATGTGATTGAAAGAGAAAGAAGGAGAGATGAGCTTCTAACGGCATCTACGTGTTTAACCAAAATGGCTCATCACAACCTAACCAAACCGCCAGCTGACAATTGACAAGGCTGCTTAATAGCACAGCTGAGGCAATACTCGTAAATATGGTACAACCTGCAGTTGGATGAACTAGTTAAAAACTACTTGGTAACTAGTCAGTCAGCAAGTTTTTTCCGTAAATGCAACCTATGTTCTAAATAAGGAGTTATTCTAGTATTATATATTTAGTTGATTGTAAGTCTTTGGGTAGTAATAAAATAACTATACTAGTACAAAATGCGCAAAACGACTTCAATTCCAAAAGAATACTTAAAATAAGGATTATAATAAATAAAAAATAATGTTTCCTAAATATTTTTTTAAAAATACACCTAAAACAAATTTTATTATTAATTTTGAAATATATGTAAGTGCAAAACTCGAGAATAGCTGGACCGATTTGTTTTTTTTTTTGACTTTGAAATATTTGTAGAAGTTCAGGAAAAGTTTAAACAGTTAAATAGATCCGGGAAGTGTACCAAGAGCTGACCTATTCGAAAAAAAGACGCTTTTGTCTTTTGATTTACTTGAAATTTGCTTATCCATGTAGCTTTTCGCTTAGATTACCAGGAAGACTTCTTTTCGCTCTGGAAAGTGGACCTTATTTTTAGTTATTTTTACTTAAAATTCTATATTTATGGGAATTGGACCGAGCTATTTGAAGAGATATGTACTTATGTACATGAGTAAATATTTCAAGGGGGGAAAAAATTGGAAGAAATCTGTCCGAAATCTGTATTTCTTACAAAACGCAAGGAAAAAATGTTCAGATTAAACTCTAAATTTACAAGCTCATTCGCTAACTTGACCGCAGCTGTGAAGAATAAAGTATGAAAAAACTAATTAAATGGAAAAATTTTGAGTTTATCGGAATGGTTGAAAGAACCTCACACAGTAAGTTATTGCTGTTGAAGCCAAAGTTCATCTGGGTGACTCTATTTGTTATTAAGGTTATTTTCTCGAATGAAAAAAAAATGAATCCTGACGACGCAGATGTTTTTCAATTGTTTTCCATTTTTTCCATTATTAATTGAAAATAATATCAGCCAAATGGCCGCTACGGTTACTCTACAGGACCGTATCCTTTTTATGAAATTTTCTATCAACAAATCCTGAATTGTCTGCCGTATTTATTAAATTTTCTATCAACAAATCTTGAAGTGTCCGCCGTATGTCTTCAATAGATTCACATATTCCATCTTTGAGGTCTTGAGTCGATGTTTTCATGTAGGCGTAGAACTTATCTTCCAGGTGGCCCTAAAGGAAGATGTAGCAAACTGTTTAATCACAAGATCGCGGTGGCCAATTCCGATCACCTCTTCGAGAGATAACACGGTCTGGAAACTTTTCCCCCAAAAGATCGATGGTTTCGATGCTAGTAAGCAGCATCTCTTCGAAAAAGTAAGGTCTTATGACCACGTCGGACCATAAACCACACCAAACAGTTAAGCGTTGAGGATGGAGAGGCTTTTCAATAATAAATCGTAAAAATTCATTTTTAAAAACTTTATTTTGATAAGGAATTGTAATGTGTGTATTTTTTAATTTGGTATTTTTCGGACAAGTTTAAAATCAATTAAAGAAAATCTGAGTAGTAAATTAGTATATTTTCTGACTAGTTTGGTAATACACTATAGGAGAGCTACTTTTAGTATGGAACACAATCTGTCCACATCAAAGTTATCTCATTTTGAGCATTTTCTATATATCTAGTACAATTTATTTATTTTTTTTTTATTTAATTTTTCAATTTATTTTATTTCTGAATTTATTTTATTTTCCTCTTCTTTTATCTTTTTCATATCCATCTCTGCGCACTGTCCTGCCTTATCGATTGATTTATTTAACGTTGCGTCGCTTTACGCTGTGACTCTGTGACTTGGCTGCTGATGTGGCGTGACGTGACGTACCGAAATTGCTTTGGTTACATGCTGGTTTTGTTTTTTATCACTTTGTTACCTGTTTTCACTGTGGTGTGCCATACAAACCAACAAACAAAAAAATAAAAACTCACACACACACACACATACATATACACGCTCGCACACACACTCACACAAACAGGTGGCATTTTATCAAACAGTTTGGCGATTGCAACAGATGCTGCTCACTTACTAACAGATTTTGCTAGTTTTATGATATCATTGTTTGCCATCTGGATTGCTGGGCGACCATCAACACAGCGGTAAGTTGTACTAAATATACATATGTACTATATATGTACATATTCCTATATAAAAAGTAGCAAAACATATTGGTATATGTATGAAAATGTATGTCATGCTGACTTTGTTTGAATTTGTAGTTTGCTTGCTTTGGCTTTATTTTCTCGTTTATTAATCGCCAGGATTTTAGTTTACTCAATTTCAAAATCTATTCCAACAATTTATATCAGTTGTAGTCATTGTTATTATTGTTCATGTTGGGGATCGAACTTTGTGTAACTATATTTGCATATTCGGTTTAGATACCCAATGAAAGATTGATTTACATCAAGTCAAGTCAAATAAGAAAATTAGTTTAAGTGTAACAAAATCTGCCCTACTCTGTCCGGGTAGAGCGCAGAGGAGAGCAAAAGAATGTTCAGAAGAGAATGGTTCTGTCAGATTCCTTTAGCATCTTAAGCGCTTTCGAAAGCAGCCTCTTAGAATCGAAAAACCTAAAATTGCTAACAACATTGATTGATAGGGGAAAAGTGGATGATTTGTCAAGTTAACCACAGTAGCTAAAGCAATAAATAACTTATACTCAAATAATTTAATTAAAAATTACTCTGTAACTTTTGTTATAACTATGAATATATTCTATGAAATTTTTATTGCCAATTTTCATGCAGAAATAAACTGGTCTTATACTAGTTCAAAATGGGTAGCATTTTACTAGTTCAAATTGGAATGAATGCTCAAATTTTTCAATTGGAAGAAACTTCAATCTAAGAAACGAAAAGCAACTTTGGCTTAAATCTACTCTCTTTGCTGCGCTATAAATTGATCGAGTCACATTTGATCTCATCTTCACTGACACTGAAAGCCTACGTTAAACTGTTGAGCTGGCAAAAAGTGATTATTCCAGATGATTAAAATCATTAGAATTCATCCAGAAGCTTGCAAATTTGGGTGCCTTATGAATTAAAATTAAGAGACGTCGAACGTCGATTATGCATGTCGGAAATGTTGCTTCAACGCCACTTATAGAAGTCATTTTTGCATCGGATTGTCACTGGTGATGAAAAATGGATTCATTATGATAACCCAAAGCGCAAGAGATCGTATGTGAAGCCCGACCAACCATCGACATCCACGGCAAAGCCGGATATCCATGGTGCCAATTTTATGCTATGTATTTGGTGGGACCACAAGGGTGTGCTCTATTATGAGCTATTGAAATCGGGTCAGACGATTAATGGGGACCTCTACCGAAAACAATTGATTCGTTTGAAAAAGGCCATCGTGGAAAAACGACCAAAATATACGACCAGACACGAATCAATTATTTTTTCATCATGACAGCGCTCGGCCACATGTTGCAAGACCAGTTAAAAACTATTTGGAAAACTGTGGATGGGAAGTTCTACCTCACCCGCCTTATATTAAAGCCCAGACATAGCACCTTTTGTTACCACATTTTCAGATCAATGCAGAATAACTTCACAGGAGTACGCTTCACTTCAGAACAGGGTATCAGAAATTGGCTCGATTCTTTCTGGACCTCCAAGCCGGAGAAGTTCTTTTGGGATGGGATCCATCCATCATTTTATATAGAGAAATTCTTTCGATTGATTTTATACAGTGTTTCAACTCACACTTCTATCCATGCTGAACAAATTGCAGATTTAGTGATTTATGGAGATTTTTATGGGATACTCGATAGGAATTCAGTCAGTCATACTATACACCTCGACTAAACTCAATGTGCATTCTCACGTATGCCAACTTTGCTTGAAAGAACTGGTATCTCACTATCTCTTGTGCATCCTTCATGCCACTTTATCTAGCTTGTGGAGATGTTACTTCAAGCGCAGGTGCATTGAGTTAATACACATAGCAACAAATATTTCTGTTATCCTCCTTGACCCACACCAATTTAGTGGTACCACCTATGTTACAAGTGTTCCAGGTCCTTAAGAGTTTCTTCATAGTGACTGATACAGTCGATGGTTACAGCCGAGCCAGCGTAGAATCCGTTAAATCATTATATTTTTTGTCCTCAAAAATTTGGATGTTGTGCTGACACACTTAATTTGCTTAATTGCCTCTTGGCTCTCTGCCAGAGAACCAATACATTTTTTTTTTAACTTTTGTTCATTTTTTATCCTCAGAATTGCCCATAACTTCCACTGGGAAGACAAAGTTGTATTCATTAAGATTGAATACACATACCGTAAGAACTCCGTTCGCGTACCTGCGTCACATTCAGACCCATCAGTATACTTTGATATGGATATTTGAAGTATTGCCGATTACCTTGCTGCGTGCTTGCATATGCCAGAAGGGTTTCTTTTCATAATCTCATTGTACGTTTAGATCAAGTTCATTATAATATTCTGTATGCTGCAATATCCTTCAAAATAAGAAGGCTTTTAGGCAGCTGACAGTAAGTGTTGTTTAATACATCAGTTGATTATTGACTGTCCTCATGTCAAGGATGACTTCCAGGTAATTTGTTGAGATAGTCATAGCCAAGAGGCACACTTTCCTTAGTCTCACTCAGCATACCAGTACTCTATATGTTAGCTTAGCGTTGTAGCGTTTTGCAGGCCTTGTTTTCAATCTATTTTCTTCGTTTAAGTTTTTTATTAGGAATTACTTCGAGGTTTCTCACCGAATGCCGATCTGAAGATTTTTCGCCTTTAAAGTGGGCCCAAAGTTTACTGAGTTTTCAAGTGCACACCCTTTTACACGTGATATGCCATTGCGATGCTTACCCATGGATAGGATGGAAGCTCATCCACATGGCAAATTATGTTTGATTCCTCCGCTGAAATCGGCTAGCTAAAATAGTTTTCAAGCTTCATAGATAAATTTAGCACATTTATTCCGTTTATTGCTTAGCATATGCTTTAGTCAGGCAATTAAATTCTGGTTAATCTTAAAAAAGCCAATAAATGACATTAATGGGGAGGTGTTTGTGTTATTCAAAGCTTCCTCTTTGACAATGAAGGGTGAAGCCACTTAGACAATGAAGGTTAAAGCCACTCTAGAGGTTGAAAAATAAACTCAATTTTTAAAATTTATTGTAGGTATTTGGGAAAGGGAATATAATTTATATTTAACCATTTCATTGAACATTTATTGATAAAGTGATAAAGTCCATTACTTAATCCATATTTTTTTGAAAGGCGCCCACAGGAGGACTGATTTCTTTTAAAGGATGAGACCTAAAAAAAAAATCAAAAAGTTTCGTGATCTACAAACTATGATCTTTGGAAGTACGCACGAATTAATTTTTTAACTAAGTTTTGTGAGTGCGGTACACTTTTTTTTTCAAGATTGATTTTTGACTAAAAATCTCGCACTAAATTATTAACATTTAATCGAAAAACGGTTACGTGCTTCCAAGACAAATATTATTGTGAAACTACCATCAAAATTTCAGATAAATCGATACAATAGGGTCCGAATAATCCATCCTTCCAGTTTGAAAAATGTGAGTTTGAAAAAAACGTGTTTAAAGTTCTCATTGTAGTCAGCGCACGCTTTGAGGGGCTACAGCCAAATAAAAAGTTTAGCTACTTGAAATACTTTTTTCACTTTAAAATCAAATGCATATCATTTCAAGGAACCAAAGGTACTCTGTAAGCAAAAGATAAAAATAAAATTGCGTTTTCCAAAATCCTCTTAACCCAAAAAACTTGATCTATTAGTAAAATTTAACCCACCGTAAAACAAATGGCCATTAGAAATTCTTGGCATGTTCTAAACACTTTACTCCAAATTGTTTCGGACTCGAGAGGTTCATCCATACAGTGGAGAACATGATACATTAATTTAAAAGTAGATTCATTCCCTTTTTACAGACAGCTTCATAGCAATCCGAGATTAAACGTGTTTCGTACCAAGAGAAAAAATTGGTCTTTTATGCATTATAAATATGTAAAGCTGTAAAAAAATTTTCAAAATAAAATATATTTAAAAAAAATTATGATTTCTGCATTTTATTTAGTACTTTGTCTGCATGGAATCTAAAGATCGTTTTATTAAGATTTTTGTTAGGTTTATGTGATTCAAAACCCGACTTAATCTATTATCTCAATCACTGATTCAATTCTCGGATAAATAGTTTGTACATAATAATTTAGAATTTGTAATAGAAATTTAGAAATAAATTCAATTTTCTGTCTCATGCCCACTTCCCGGAAATTCATTATTCACGGGATGCCTACGTCATACGCGAAACGCACCGTCTAAGTTTCAGTTCTATATGGTCCGTGGCTTCGGCTATGGGTTGATTCATGAGTCATTCTGGAAAAAGGCTTTTATATATGGAAAAAAAATAAATTTTGAAAAAAGCAATTAATTATAAGCTTTGTACGTGGTCAACATATGTATGAACATACATATGTATACATAAATTATCCACATTAAATGAATAAAAAATGCACAAGAAGAATATTTCAACTGTGACAACATCATATTTCTGTCACCTTACACGTTTAGCGTAAAAAATTTCAAAGTGAAACTACCTTTAAGTATTTGTGTGACGGTCGAGAATGTATTTTGCTGAGTAGCCGCACTCTTCCTATATAATTTTAAAAATTTCTGCCTACTTTTAACCATTATCATCCATTTTAAAATTTACTACCCCATCCAATTAGGTTTCAACAAAAACTATTACCATATCTCTGCTTTATTCATAATATCCCTTTTTTTAGTTTTTTTCCTAAATTTCAGAACTCTTTTTTAAAGAGAAGAAAAAAATGGATAATATTTTACTACCAAATAAATTCCATCGGTTTTTAGGTTTTTGATGAAAACTCATTTGTTTGGTAGCTAACTCGTATTGCGACACTTTTGGCTTGTTGAAAAAATCGTTTTCAATTATTTTCATTTTCTATTTGCCATTTTACATTTTCCATTTTCCATTTTTAGTTTTGGTTTTGCTTTTTTCGTTAGCAACTAAACAAATGTTCACTTTAATTGCCATTTAGTTTTGTCAAAATTGCTGCACATTTAGCAGCACTTTTACATATACTACACACATATACATATTTGTAGGAGAAAAGCAAAAAACAGAAGGATGGGGAATAAGTTTGTGTGTGTGCATATTTGAGTAAGTGCATGTAGACGGATATTTGGGTGCTTTTCAAAAGAGCGACAATAAAAGTAAGAGTAATATTAATAAAATACAGGGCATTATAGACAAACAATTTTGTTTGTATATATACATACACGTACATATAAACAGATGTACTTCAATGAGTTAGTCAATACTTTGATATATATATACTTTCATACCACCAATTGTACTCATGTATAAAGTATTAACATATAAGGACTTTAATGGTTGCACATGGCTTATGAGTAATATTCAATTTAGTGTTTGCTGTTTGCATTATTTAATGCCTTTCTTGCAGTAAATTAGTGGGCTATTGTGTTTGGTAGGAAGAAATTAGTTTTGTGTGCAAATAAAAATTTATTAGAATTTCTTTTTCCTACTTCCATGTAAATCAATAAAAGTTGCAAATTTAAATAAATATTTTTTCTCGCCGAAATAAAGTTCAACTCTCACGAGTTTGGGGCAGCTTATAATGAGCATCTGTTGTGACGTGTTAGCGATAGGGAATAACCCGCACGTTTTAAGTGAGTTACTCCAAAATGCCCTACACATAGTAGGAAGCTGGTTCAAGGCACCTTCCCAATTAAGGGATCGGACATTCCTAGGCGCATGCCCTTACATCGTAGTCCTTAATACATGTGCAGGGGTCGTCATCAAAAGTAGGGTCTCTCACCCGAGTTGTCTTATTTTCATTGGGGCTTTTTTCTACCGAGCTGACGGTCAGATACTTATGTACCTGCGGAATACCAAGATTATGTCGCTTGGCTGAAATTTAAATTTTCCAAAGTTAAGGTAGAAAAAATTGATCACATATACACCAAATGAGAAGTTGTTTATGAAGTAAACATTTATAAAGTTTCATGTATCTGTTATGTCTAACCCAAAAAATCAAAAACGGGAGGATTTAGTTAATGAAAAATCTGCGAATTTAGTTCAGTATAATGTTTAGATTTTGAAGTATCAATAAATAAAATAGAACAGTACAAATTTTCACCAAATCGTGCATAAACAAAAGTCTAAACATTCCCGGTAAATTATGGAATAACATATTCATATGGTATCCGTGACTGGCCTTGAAGGAGCCAATTCTATTTTCGATAGTGTGATCTTCATCGTCTATACTGGAGACTTCTGTTTCGTGTTTCAAGTCATTAACCTACAAATAGTCGTAGGTTGTGATGTATCCACTTGACAACGCCGTTTGGACTAATTATTCAAAATTCGAAATGTGTAAAAAATCGATTGTAACGTTGGCTGTATCACACGTAGCAACGTATTGATGAAACTATTCATCGTCCGCATGCCATCTCGGCTTTAACATGGTTACGTGTGGATTTTCTGATCCCCAAATCCAGTTGTCTGATCTCTTAACTAAGTTGCCGAATGAAAATGAGCCCCATGGGGAAAGGTGATTTTTCAGTAAAAACTGCGAGACGCATCGCATTGTACGCCCTGAGGTCTCAACAGTTCTTGAACCGATTAGGTTTTGTAAGCCGAGATTTTGTTGTAAAATCCACCAAAAAAACTTGAGTGATGTTGATGACATTTCGAACACATTTTAAACTACAACAACAATATTTTCCTCCCAATATATTAAACATTTTTTTTTGCAGTTATGGTTGAAGACTCATTATTTTGGATTTAAATTTTCAAATTTTTACAAGCGTAAAGTTAACCATTTCGTCTACCGCAAGAAAGTAATAACAGATATCGGGCCATACAAACACTGTGGCGTAAAAAATGAAATATTCCGGCAGTTGCATCAAAAAAGGGTAGATGGCAAGGTCAACGGTTATACTGAAGATACCCACATCTTTCTTGACAGCTCCAAGTGTGAGTCTGCCACAATAGCAGGGTTCTTCTGCAAGCGTCCCAATAACCTAGATAAATTAAAACTCAATGACTTAAACTCTGTCGTCCAAGCAGAGATTGTGGGCAATACTGGAGCTGCCACTTTAAAGAGAAAATGTATTAAATTTCTGGTAGACTGTGAGAACATACAAAGAGCCGATTAGAAGACCCTAGTCCCACAGATACAGTAGGCGTTGAAAAGGCGCTACCTCAGACCCTTCAGCGCTTTCAAATGTTGTTTAAAGCCGCAAAACATGCAGTAATACATAAAGTTGTGGAAAGTTGGAAAGTATGACGTACCTCTAGATTATTGTCTTATAATGTGGATAGTAGACAGGCCAAACTGGGCATTATTATTGGTATATTGACGGCGGATCTACCTCTGAGGTATCATCTCCACTTGATAAGGTGCAGAAGGTGACGAAACGTTAGAGCAATACCTTTGCAGGAAGAGCTCGGCAGATTGAGCTGATTGAGACGCGACGTCTTCTACCATTCACATCGGTTGTGACTCGCCAGAAGCTCAGACAGCTTGGTTGGGAGATTCTTATGCAGCCACCTTATAGGTCGGATCTCGCATCAAGCGATTACCATTTTGTTTCTTTCTATGGCGATTAATTTGGCTGGTGAAGAATTGGCCTCAGAGAAGCATGTGAATTCGATTCATACCATTTTGAAATACTTTTAAATTTTTATATTAAATTTTCTTAGCCCCAAATCTAAGCCTCTTTATTAAGAAATTTGTTTTTTATTTCTTATGCGACTAATGTAAACAAAGCATTTGCGATAACTACTGCTGTAAAGAAAACAATAGTTTTTCTCTCTGTTAATTTAACTCCTAAATGTAGGCAATAAAAAAGGTTAAAATAAGCACTAAACATTTGCCGACAAAGTATTATTTTAAAAATAAACATAAACTGACGCAATAACAATAATAATCATAATATATGGAAAAACATAAAAAAATAAAACAAAACCAAAATAAATGCAAAAACAACAATAACGTCAACAAAAGTCACTTACAAAGTGAACTAAACTAGCGACAAAGCATTTGAGAATACCGGAAAAGGTAATTGCGTTGAAAATGTGAATATTTTGCAGGCGACTTACAAATATTATATAGCTATGTGCATGTATACAACGGTATGGCATGCAATGGTAGTTAAAGAATATTGTATATGTGTCTGGGTATTTTTGGAAAAAATAACTGCTTATAAGCGAGTGGGTGAAAATAATTATGGAAGTGTACAAACATACATATATATGTGAGAATGTGGTTTGTTAGAGTATTATGCACTTATTACTTTCATTTGCTGTGAATAACAAAAGGATATGTGTAGGAAATGAGAAAAAGGAACGGAAAAAAGAGAAATAAAAAAAATTTAAACGAAAATATACATATTGGTACACATATACGTATGTAGGTATATGTATATTAAATTTTTTTGCGCCTATATTTTGAGTATTTTTACGATTTTTTTTTTGCGTGAGTTTCATTAGCTTGCTAAAAAAAATTAAATCAGCATTTCTCTAAACTATTTTTTTTTGTATTTTCACTAAATTTTTAATGTTTCCCACTTAAATGCCTGCACTTAGACGTCGCACAATTTAGCAAATTACAGCCATGCGCATTTCTAGAAATTACCCACACTATATTGCATACATTTCGGCGCATAGACTTTTAGTGGGGAAAAAATGCTTTATAAAAATAAAAATGAATGGCAAAATGACGAGCGAGTTAAGCCACAAACAAATGTTTATGACGTGAATAGTTTTGCATTTCTCTACATAATTGTGTGTCTGCCTGGGTTTGTCTGTGTAAGTCGAAATTTACTTGGAAATTCAGCGGAAATTGTGCCATTTCAATTTTCGCGTCATTTCAATTCGTAAAACTGACATATTTTTTCTCCTCTCATCCACTCAATTTGTTCGCCTGCCCATTGAAGCTGAAGCGCCAACAAGTGAATAGCGTCGTCAAATTGTGTGGTGTGTGCGCCCAAATGTATGCAAAGTTACATATGCAAATTTTATTTTTCTCACTTTTATAACTGTATACTTTTAGTGTTGCCCACTTTACTCCTCAAATACTTATTAAATGTGGCTGTTGTTGTTGATGATGGTCACAAAACGCTGCGTCATGTGTTTTTTTTTCTTTTTTTTCTCCCTTATAATTTTTTGAGTTAGAAAATTTAACTTTTCGCTCCGCAATGTGTTTGTGTATGTGAAACAGATTAAAAGTTTTTCGCCGCTAATGTGTTGTGAGTTGATGATTCCATTATGGCTGTCTCAATTCGGGGTTTGTAAATGTTGTTTACAAAAGTGGCTGGATGACTGACTGGTTGGCTGGCGCTGAGGGAGTTGTTGATTATGATATCATTATACCCGGTTGTACTTATGTCTGTTTGCATGAGGGTGTGTATGTATATAAATAATTGTTTGCAATGCAAATTATTGTGTTAAAAAATGTTAGTTGTTATTAGATATTCAGTGCGTTGAGCTTTGTTGATGTAATTTGCAGACTATTATGTCATTACGTATTTGAAGATCAGCAGTAAACCAAAATACTTTTTGCTTAGACTGGCTTAGACCTAAATATAGCCTATGCGCTTTATTAGAAATCTCTAATGGGACAGAGCTGAATAGACGCCTCACTCTGCAAAGTGGTATATTGCCTTCTCTTCTATGGATCTTGGGTTGTCAACGACTTACATAGGAAGTTGTGACCAGGAGAGTTCGGGGTCAAAGTCAAAATTTTAAGTAACAAATTGGGTAGCTAGAGCTGATCTTGTTGTAAATTCAGGTAAAGCAATCCTTGTCTAATTTACATGAAGATAAAGAATTATGGATCCCCTTCTATGAGGTGCGTTCGCATTCTCTGGTCAGTGAAAATTAAGTACTTGGAGACTATTCTAGATAGAAAACTGTCTTGGAAGAAAAAAGCATCAGCTGTATCAGTAGCAGTATTTTTAAAAGGCTGCAACCGGCAAGAAATGTGCTCTTTATCCGAAAATAGTACTCTGCAACTCTGCAAGTACAACTATCATTGAGACTGAAAGAGTTTGAATCATTAGTTGGAAAGAGCGTAGGTTCTTGGGGAGCTCAAATTCGTCTCTAGACGCTTAGATTATTATATCTCCGAGCTGGTCCTGAGTGGCTCCTTCTCCTCACACGAGGGCTAGAGGGCAAAGGTCCACTGGAGGAGAGGAGCACTTAGCTTTTTCACGAATGATTCGAAGCTGGATAGAAGGGTCGGCGCATGAGCTCTCTGTGAGGAATCAGCCATTGGGGAATCTAGAAGGCGGTAAAAGCACTGATCGAAACGTGGTTTCTAAGTGGCAGGCTAACATTTACTCAAATAGCGAATAGACCTTGGGCTCACTTGGGATGAACTCCAAATTGTGAAGGAATATTTGCTATTTCTCTCCCTAACTTGAATTTATTTCAAATTTCATTTCATTTAGGTACCCGATCACAGCAGAATTGCGTATGAACACGAAGCACGTAAGCTTTCTTGTCAGTGCCAGGTTAAGCAAAGATGGGCGTTCTTTTTTGTCAAGTGGGCATTGAATCAACTCAGCGACCGGTAGGCTAACAGCTCAGAATCTACGATTATAAGACACTTCTGGCTTAAGGTGGACTTCTAACTAACCTTACCTGATCTTCTAAGAAATACTCAATATCGACTTCGATTTTAGACCCTGGAAAAAATGGTCATCACCACGGCAACATTTTCAACAATCATTAGCATTCGTCGATAATATTCAGTCCCTTAATTGAAAAAGAGGCAGAGATACAAAGATGGAAGTGCTAATGGTATTAGACTGACTCTGCCGCTGAGGACTGTCATTCAAAAAGCGGTTCAGAGGCAGCTGCTATTATAAAAAAGCGATTGCATCGAAGAATAGGTTAATGGTAGTTATGAGCTCAAAGAAGTCTGAAAACTATATCCTATAAACAAAAATTTGGCACATTATAAGTTTTCTAGCTCAAACATAGGTACCAATCAAGCAATCAATTGGTGCTAACCTCCGAAAAAAATCTCTTGTTGAATTTTATGATCATACGAACTATGCCCAGTGAGAATTTAAATATACTTTTCTTGTTTCCATAGATTCTTTAGTTACGTATCCGATTGCTTTTCTACTCGACTTTAACCACTTTTCTGTGAGAGCACTTTGCCCTAGACAATATAAGTGAGCTTTGAACAGCATTTTATCCCTTCCGTGTACTTTCGTAAATATTTCAAGGCATTAAATATCAAAAGAGATTTCAAAGAATTGTTTCTTAGAAAGCTAAACCATGTTAGCGTTATGACTAGATGTAGAAGAGCAACGGAAGAGTCGAGTCATATGGAGTCAACAATACGAAATATTGTTTGCAGTTCATTTCATTTCTCCAAAATTCAATGTAAAGCTCTCTTGCACGCGCTCCTCCTGTTGGCTTCATCTAATTCCTTCAGCTCATTTATGGCTTAATTTACTAATTTCAACAACAACTTTTTCATTACACACATAACAGCATACGTGTGAGCTGAAAAAAAATAAAAAAAAAATTAGCTTGTGCTTCTAAAACTAACAAAACCAACTTGTCTACGCCTAAAAGCATGCATATGTTCCTAAAATAGTTATTCGCAAAAAATTACTACAGCAGCAGCTACGAGTATTTCTTCAGAACTCATTGCGAAATTTTGATGAAAAGAAAAATGAAGAAAAGTAACAACAAAATTAAAAACCAAAAAAAATAGTTTAAAAAGAAATTTGCATTTTTCTTTTGTATTTACAAACCCGCACGCCGCAAAATATGCAATGTTGTTTTGGAAATGTATGTTGAAAAATGTGCAAAAAGTTTGGGCAAAAAGTGGGTGAAGAAAGAGCTCGGCGCGACATGCAAAATGTGGAAAAATTTTAACGAAATTATTCAAAAGCCAAACAAGCTGACAGACTTATCAAGCCCATGTGGATGTTAAAATGGAAAGAAGGTAGGAAAGAAAGAAGGCAGACAGCTGCAGTGGCGATTGAAATTTGACCAGGTTGTTGTAATGACTGAAATTTTATTTTTTTTAAATTTTATTGTTAATAACATTGCCTTCAAGACGTGATATATTTAGTCTTTTAATAACAGCAAGAAATAATATTAGAATTGTTATCCCAGTTTTTAATTTTTTATAAATTTTTTTTTAAATTTTGATTAAATAAAATTGGTTTTAATTATTTTTTTTTAATTTATAAAATAAATACTTTTATAATGTTTTTTTATATCTTTAAAACTCTGGTTTAAGAATTTCATTTTATTTTTACATATTGCAAATTTTTGTTGTGTAATTTTTGTAGAAGCAACACTGTCCTTTAAGCGGTTTGAAAAGTTTTCATTGCCTACATTTAGGCACCTTTCGAAAACAAAAATCGAAAAGTCAAACATAAAAAAAAATTTTAAATTAACTAGCTTTTTTGTGTTTATTATTTAAATATTTTTTGGTAAATATATTTTTTTATTATTATAACTCTGGTTTTAGCAATTCCTTTCATTTCCACATATTGCTGATTTTTATTGTATACATTTTGGCGCAAGCAACACTGTCTTTCATGTGGTTTGAAAAGTTCTCATTGCCTACATTTAGGCACTATTCGTAAACAACTCCATTACAGCGTGAAAAATCAAAAAGTCAAATGTAAAATTGTAGTAATTTAAATAAAATATGCCCAACAATACAAGTATTTCAAATGTCTAACCTTCTCCACCTACATCAGCCTTCGCCCACCTATACCAGCTGCATAGCACAACTTCATTATATAGGTTTCTCTGTTTGCAGTATTTGCTTATTTGATTGCGTTAAATCACCAGAGAAATTACAGTTGCAAAATGTACAACGATTTTATGACGATTCGAAGCCGAAGGGAAGGAGGGAAGGAAATTGAAACCGAGGAAGTAAGTGTAAAGTTGCCTGTCTGGGGCTGACTGTCAGTCACAGTGTGAGCGTGTAATAAAACAAAAGCGCAGCAAAAATTACTCAACTCAATTCCGTCTGAGGCTATGATGGCAAAACCGCATAAAAGCAAGAATAAAAACAACAAATTAGACCTTAAAAAGTATGCAAAAAAACAAGTGAAAAATAAAAACAAATGAAAAATACAGCTGTCGGTTTATTCTGCAAAATCAGTAATATTACAGCATTACTTTTTTGCATGTGAATTTGTATGTGTGAGCTAGTGAGGCAAGTAGTTGTTGCTGTTGTTCGACCGTGTGTTTGCAGCTCTTCCTTGTTGTAGTTTAGTGTGAGTAATATTGGCCTCTGCAATGCCGGTTGTAGCCTAAAAACCAATCTCATTTTCATTAAATATTCAAAGGCACTTTGCGCTGAATTTTTGTCTGCCTGCCTCTGCTATTCGTTCTGCCTCTCTCACTCCTGTTCTCTTACTATAATTTCCCTATACTCCTTCCACTGGCATGGCAAGCCACAGAAACTGTGAATGAGTTAAAAAGAATAAGTAAATATTATGCATTCTTAAATAGTTTGTTTGTGCCATCTTTTTTTTTGTGCTGTTAAATACTCAAAAATAAAAGTTCAGTAAAAGTGCCAAAGAGTGTTCCTTTAAAATACAATTTTTTTTGAAGTGTTCAAAATTGTTCATGAAATTTCAGGTTAAGCGTAATGGGCTTAATAAAATGTTATCAAGGTACTCTGGAGCTCTGGTTAAAGTGCTTATTGTTTGCAATGAAAACTGCCACCTTGTGGTCCATCTCATCCATCCCATTTTGCTTTTCTCCATCTCTACTACCTTGTGCGGAATGCGATCGGCGTCTGCCCAGCGTCAGAAGTCTGATATAACATTGCATAAATACTTATTTTTGGCAACAATTTGGACACCCAAAAACCCTTTAAAGGTAAAAAGGGAATACTGGAATAATAACTTCGTAACACCAGGCGATTGATTATACGGGAGGATCAAAGTTCAAAAATCCACTTTTTAGCTCTTTCAGACTACACGATTATTGTAGTGTATTTCATTCCAATAAACTCAACAGTAGGCGATCTCTTCAGATGATAGCCAAAGAGAACAGATTATCTCTCACTAGGGTTCCTGGCCATAGAGACCAGAGGTGGAAATTGTAAGGCAGATGAACAAGACATGGCATGAAAGAATGCATTGGCATGTCTTTCACTATATGCCAATTGCTAAGCAAAGAGTTTACGTATCAGCATGCCAAATTATCATGACCGTCTATGCAAATTTGGTAGAAATGAGTTCGGAAACAGCCAGTAAATGCTCTTTTAAAAATTTTAGCAAGCCGATGGTGACGTACAGTGAGGCTGGGAATCTCAGTTATTGCAGAAGTTGCAAAAACAATGCGAATGTTGTCTAAGGCGAGCTTTCTGAGAACTGCCTTCCTAAATGATTGATCTGAGGTAGCCAGGGAATGAGAAGCCTCTGGAGTGTATTTCTGACCTGAAAATCATAAAAATCCCTCAGCCGTTCGGAGGTTTTTGCATTCGTTGGGTAAAACATCAAGACGCACACCACGAACTAGAAGATGAGCTCGGCCGAAAATTGCTTCAGCAGTCACAATGCACTAAATTATATAATAAATATGTATACAAGGGGTGTTAGTTGAACTTGCCGGTTTTTTCCATAAAGAAAACACTTAATTTTCAGAGAAATCTCAAAATTTTTTTATTCACAGTATTGACCATGGGTTTCTATTGGATGAGTGCATAAGTTCGTGCCCGATTCCGCTGGATGCCGTACGAATCGTTTGAGAGT
This sequence comes from Ceratitis rosa, assembly GCA_037013455.1. NCBI lineage: Eukaryota > Metazoa > Arthropoda > Insecta > Diptera > Tephritidae > Ceratitis > Ceratitis rosa. Next base: position 17,987,566 of record JAWMAG010000004.1, read on the forward strand.
GGCGCTCGTGAAAGAAATATATACATATTATATATCGTTGGAAAGGTGACAGTCCGAACTGTAAATCAAGCATAAAATAACTTCATTTTGATTTGAGTTGCTTAGTGAAAAGACGCATGGAAGATGAACAACGAAAAATATCATATGCGTCATATTATGTTATACGAATTCCGCAAAGGAAAAACAGTGGGCGCTGCAACTAAAGATATTCGCGAAGTTTATTTGGACCGTGCTCCAGCACTCCGCACAGTAAAGAAATGGTTCGCGAAATTTCGTTCTGGAGATTTTAACCTCGAAGATCAACCTCGCAGTGGACGGCCTTCTGAGTTTGATGACGATGTTCTAAGGACTTTAGTTGCGAATAACTCACGTATTTCGACGGAAGAGGTTGCCAGTGAATTGAACGTCAACAAATCAACTGCGTTTCGTCGTTTAAAAAAGGTTGGGTACACTTTGAAGCTCGATACATGGGTGCCTCATCAGTTGAGTGAAAAGAACAAAGTGGACCGTATGTCAACAGCAATTTCTTTGCTTCAACAGATCAAAAACGAACCTTTTTTGGATCGGCTCGTGACTGGTGATGAAAAATGGGTCCTGTACAACAATGTTCAACGCAAAAGAACATGGAAACAGGCACACGAAGGGGCGGAACCGATGTCGAAAGGTGGATTGCATCCGATGAAGGTACTGCTGTGCATTTGGTGGGGTATCCGAGGCGTGATCTCTTTTGAGCTCTTGCCAGCTGGAGAAACGATCACTGCCAACAAGTAGTGTCAGCAATTGGTCGAATTGAAGAAAGCAATTCATGAAAAACGTCCGATTTTGGCCAATCGCAAAGGAGTTCTTTTCCATCATGACAACGCCAGGCCACATGTTGCAAAACCGACCCTGGTCAAACTGAAGGAGATGAATTGGGAAATCATGCCGCATCCCCCATATTCACCCGACATTGCACCTTCTGATTATCATTTGTTTCGATCGCTGCAGAACAATTTGAATGGAAAAAAATTTAAAAATGTGGAAGACGTCAAAAACCACCTTGACACCTTTTTCAACGAGAAACCGCGCGATTTCTATGAATCAGGCATCCGTAAATTGGTTGAACGTTGGGAGTGGATTGCCGAACATGATGGCGAATACATAATTGATTAATAAAAGCGCTTTCTTCAAAAAATTTCAATTTTAGTTTGCACTTGAAATCGGGCACGAACTTATGCAATCATCCAATATATATTTCGCCCATCTCTCAGGCAAATTATGGATACCATTCCAAAAAAACTTTTTGTCTTTCGAGGCAAACCATTCGACGAGCCATTTTTCGACTTCTTCAAAATTAGCGAAGCACTGCTCTGAAAGGGATCGTTCCGACCGTTTTTCGATCAACGCATGATTCAAATTGATCATTTGTTGTCGGTAGCGATCCGTGTGCACCGTTTCACCAGGTTTTAACAACTCGTAGTACACCACACCACACTGGTCCCACCAAACACAGAGCGTTGTCTTACGGCCAAAGCGATTTGGCCTTGCAGTCGATGGGCCAGCTTCACTAGGGGAAAGCCATGATTTTTTTCGCTTCGGGTTCTCAAAATAAATCAATTTTTCGTCCCCCGTAACAATTCGATACAGAAAAGATTTCCTTTCGAATCGTTGAAGCAGCTTTTCACAAACGGTTTTTCGATTTTCCATTTGTCTGTCGTTCAACTGGTGTGGCACCCATTTCCCATACTTCTGGCTCTTTCCCAGGGCTTTTAAACGTTGGCAAATTGCTCCTCGAGTCACATGTAGTGTTTCTGCCAATTTTTGTTGCGGTTGGGTTGGATCAACATGCAATTCCTCGTCTTCGAACTTTTTCGCTGCACCAGGATGTTCATTGTCTGTCAAATCGAAATCTCTACTTTTAAATTGACGAAACCATGTCTCACATGTTCTAATCACTGGAGCATGTTCATCATAAGTTTCTACCAGCAACCGGTGAGATTCAGCTGATTTTTTCTTTTGATGAAATAAGAAAAGCAACGAATGCCGCAAATGCGATTTACTTGGAACGAAACTCGACATATTCACTGAGATAAACAAATATGACGCTATTATTTTGGCGGAATGTGACTTGCGTATTTTTGTAGGTTAATGTCAATAGAAAAAAATTACATACATTCCAAATCATAGAAATTTATACATATTGCTAGCGACATCTACTAGTAAAACCGGCAAACTTCAACTGGTATATACCATATTTGTCGTTTAATAACCAGAATATATATATTTGCAATAAGGATTTTTATCTCAGCCTTACGCAGCATTTGAGAAAGCAAATTTGTCAAAAAAACTAGAGTGATTTTGTATTGCGGAAATGGTGTTTAAAAAATGTTTTGATTATTCCTACTGTAAAGGTGAAATAAAATTGTAGTGATGGCTTGCCAACTCATAATGAAGAAACTTACTCCGGTACAACATTTGCAGATAATTCAAGATTATTACTAAAATAATGGCTCAGTTAGCTCGATGTGCTACATCAATATTTGGTTAACACAATGACTCTATGTTTACTCTAGTGGATAATGAATGCGCATCCTCAGAGACGCCATACAGTGCGTACCATCATGCGCAATGACAATTCGAACTGTGTTCATCCACTTCATGAAAGCTTTTGCGAAAGGATTTTGTTTTGCAGGCTTACAAAAGACAACTAGCGCAAGAATTGAACCCAAACGACCATCAAGCGTGTCACAAGTTAGGTAAATGTTCCCAAAGTGAGATGTCTGGTGACCACAGTTTCCACAATAATATTTTGTTTGGTTGAATGAGTACGTTAATAAAGAAAATTGTTGCATTTGGAGTGATGATAATTCAGAAGCTATTGTTGAGACGCCGCTACTCTCTCAAAAAGTGACTGCTTAGTGTCCTCTGTGTGCAAAGGAAATCATTGGCCCATATTGCTTCAAAAAAGGAGCCGTCCATAATGTTGCAGTCAATGAGTTATTATTATAACTTTTTCGTGCCTGAATTTGAGGATGTGATGTGGTTTCAACAAGACGGCGCTACGTGCCATACAACCAATGAAATAATGAATTTATTGAATAATACCTTTGGTGAGTGTAGCCTCCAGATCATGCGATTTAACACCATTGGGCTATTGTATTTCTTGTGAGGTTATCTGAATTCACCTGTCTACGCAGATAAGCCAGAGATGATTGATGCCTTGAAAGAGAATATTCGTTGAGCTGCAAAAACTGGTCGAAAATTGGGCCACACGGCTGGAGGTTATTTGAGCCAAACGCGGTTGTCACTTACCCGAAATCATTTTTGAAACATAATGGCAAACCCTTGCCTTTATATTAAAGCAATATTCTTAGCCATAACATTAAATAATATGTGATTTATTTCTACTTGAAAACCACATGTATAAAAAACACCCTTTACAGGACCATGCTACGGAGCTACTTCTATTACAACTTCTATGATATGTTCGGAAATCCCTTTTTTTTGCTCATAATTCAATCGGTTATACATATTTATATATAACAAGTAAAATAACCATTATAAAAATATTACATATATCTAAACATTAAGTACTCTGATTATTTAAGTTACAAACCAAGTAGCAGGCAAAATTACCTTAACCAATTTAATTTCCTTCTTAATATACTTTCTCCATCATTCCATCCGGAACACGTTTACACAAGTTTACTAATTTCGCCTTTTTTTCTTCTCATTTTCTTTTATTGCTTTTCTTCACACAGCATGTCTTTCGGTTGGTATCGCGCGGAGGTTATCGGTGCCATGGCCTCGGTTGTGATGATTTGGGTCATTACCGCTATACTCGTTTGGTTGGCTGTGCAACGTTTGATTAATCGCGATTTTGAAGTGGACGCCACGATTATGTTGATTACTTCGGGTTTGGCGATTTTGGTTAATTTGGTGTAAGTACACACTTGAGCATACACACACACACACACGTCTATAAATGTATTACTTACAGATATATGTATAAATGTAGTGACATATATATATACTTGTAAGCACTTATATTTCACCACCGAAACAGCAACAGCAGAAGCAACAATAAATTATTTACTAATAATCAAATACATAACTAATGTGATTATGTTACTTGGTACGGTGCTCAGTTATTGTTGTTGCTTTTGCTGTTGTGATTGTTGCTGTTGTTTTGTGCATAATTGTGGTATTGGCCATGAATTATTTAATTGTATGTTAAGTAGTTTAAGCACAGCATATTAAGTGTTAAGTGCAAGTGGTCCGGAAATTAATTACACATTTATATAAGCACTTAATTAGGTTGAGTAGAAGACTAATTAAAGTTCAGTTGGCGTGACGAGTTTTGTAGTCAGCGACTTAGTTTTATTGTGGTTTTTCTTACCAACAGGCTGAGCTAAATGCTTGACGCGCTTAAAAGCATAGCATCCAACAGATTTATAGCTCCATAACGCCTAAAAGCCCGCTACAGCATATTTCTTCCTCAACTCTGACGTCTTACTAATCGCCTTGGTGTTGATGACCGGCGTAAAACTGATTGATTTGTGTTTTTGCTTATGCAGCATTCTTTACTCACTGTTAGTCTTCTTCTTCTTCTTCTTCTTCTTCATGTTATCGTCTTTTGTTGATTATTTGTCACGCATGCTTTATGCTTAGTGCGCATTTTGTTTCCTGTTTGTTTGTGGGTGACTTTCGGTTTATGTCAACGGTTTCAGCTTTACGCACATGATGCTTGTTTCTTTTTATAACTGCGTGGGTTGTGCGAATTTGGCTGAATTGCCATTTATGTATTGCCTACATTTTGGCGTTAATAAATTACTATTCTTTTTCAATTTTGTTTTAATTCCGTGTAGGTTGTTGCTGATATTGCAGAAATATTTCATTACCGATTAATTTGTGATTGGGTAAGATGGTGGCCGTAAGAGCCGAGATGTTCGTAGTGCCTGCTACCATTCGGAAGGTTAGGGTTCAAGCCATAGTCTGACACTTCAACTGGGAATATTACGCCCTCTGGGTGTATTTGCTGAACACAGCGATCAGTGCACTTAGGTCTGAAGTCTCGTTGTGGTACTTTGTGGAGTGCTTCTCACCTTCTCATATGTACGAACCATTTCGTGTGCCTTATGTGTGATGCGATACTGCATATACCAGCCATTGCTACATCAGCCAGGCTGTCAAAGAAGTGCTTAGGGTTGGACAATGCCGGAGGTAATGGTTGATAGAATCTTCCTCTTCTTGGTCCTTGCAGCTATGACAGAAATCATTGGAAAGTTGTCCCTACCTTGAAATCCCATTAATCAGTGTCCAGTTAGTATATCCGTTGTTAAATTAATGGTGAAAAATTATAGGCGGATTAGATCCCTTGATCTTTGAACGTCTAGTTCTCTCTAAGCCATCTCGCGTTGGCATTTTTGCTGAAAACCAGCTTTAGTCTGAGTTTTGCCGTAGACAAGGGTGCGTCTACGTTACGTTAGAGTGGGAACTTATCTCGCTATCTCATCCGCCAAATAGTTGCCTGGGATTTCCCTATGTCTGGCAACCGGACCAGTTTCCAGGGTAGAGATCCCGTAATGATAATATCTGCTGATGGTAAACTCTGTCCAGTTAGCTCCTGAAAGTGGGCTTATCGAAGCTGACAGTTATCTCGTAGAATAGAATGAGTCTGGCTCCATATGTAGATCCAATGTGTAATAAACGGTTTTAGACCCCATTTCTTTCCAATGGCCGCTTTGCATGCGTAAAGTGCAGTGTTAGACGTCATCGATATTTCCGCCGTAATTCGGTTCCAATTGATCTTGCTATCTAAGGTTATCCCGAGATATTTTACTCCAGTAGAGAGAGTGTTTTCCATGCCTTTTACCTCTCAGACTCTTTCACTATCTAAGGAATAGCCAAGCGTGTACTCTTTTATAGGTAGTCCTTTTTTGATGCGTCCAACTATGTCGTGGAGCTTAATGTCAACGGACTTTCCTTTGAAGTAGGCGTGTTGCTTCACCAAAAGCCAATTTTAGTGTTGCCTTCGGCAAATATAGACATCGTTCAGCCTTTCAAAAATTTTTAGAAAACACGAGATCAGGCTAATGGGCTGAAAGTCTTTTGGACTAACATTGCTAGCCCTGCCTACTTTTGGAGTGAAAACTATCTCAGGCTTGGTTTTTGAGAAATATGTTCTTCACGTATGCAGGCTTTGCAGATTTCGCATAGTAGTAGGGACAGGATGTCGTTTGCCGCCTGTAATCCAGTGTAAAGATCCTGTACATCCCGCTGATTCTAAACCAACCCCACTGTGGCTGACAACTTCGAAAATGATTGAATATGTCCCCTTTTCCGTTTGATTACGTTTTGGTCTTCGGAGTGTTAAAAGTAATATCTAGCATTATGCCGCAAGGTGCGGTATCTGGGAGGCTCCGTTCGAATACTGTCGGACGTCCCTGTCTGCAAACTATCCAATGGGCATGAAATCGAATGGCACCCTTTATTAAGGGTATGCTTGACACCTCTCTTTTCAAGATTCGTAGTGTGGAGTTGATAGAGCACGATCGCCTATGGAAGGATGCGATTCCTTATCGCGTCCTAATGGTCTTCGTAAGGAAGAGGCTGTATCACCGTATGGATAGTATAAAGTAATATATTTTCGCAACAGTTGACTTCAGTGATGTGTATCTCGTGCTCTATAAGTGCAATCGGATTGTGCTAGAAGGCGTTACAGATATGATAATTTGTACAAAAGAGGATAATGGGAGAATTTCTGAAATGATCTCCAAGGCAGGATTAAGGGCAAATAAGATTTCGTTTTACGTGCTTCGTGGAATTGGCAAGGCCAAATTTTAAGTCAAGCCTGCACTGTCAACAATTGGGCCGTCTGAATGAAGTAATCGCCTAGAAGCGTCAAACTTTGGCCAACATAAAAGTAATTATGTTTTATCGTGCCAACTTAAGACCTCAGACCTCGCCAGAAGTTCAGAGAGCTTAGTTGGGTGATTCTTATGCAGCCACCTTATAGCCCAGACCCCACACCAAGTGGTTGTCTATGGCGAATGATTTGACTGGTGAAGAATTGACCTCAAGAAGAGTTTGACCTCTTTGTCTCTAGTAAGAACTTAGTAGGCTTCATTTTATTTATTTTGCCCACAATTTTCGCTGCTCTGTGTCCCGACTTTTGTTTCCAAAATCGATGAGATTGACAGTAGAAAAGTGTTCCAAATTCATTTTTTCCTTTTCTGAGTGAAAGTAGCAAGCCCATATATATTGTACGTACTACTCTGTAAGGGTTTCATACTTAGCTAGTTCATAAGCTATTTCATTGTCTTTAATGACTTATATATACCCTGCTACCTAATAAAGGTGTACCGAAAGTCAGATGTGATACAAAGTTGTCAGTTAATATTCTTAATAATCTGTAAGTCCTGACTTTTAGCTAATTTGAGGCGTGTCATTGAGAATGCTCTGTTTTGCTTATCTCTTTGAACATAAGACAAAAATATGAAAACAATTGCTTCATAATAAGCTGAAACTAGTTTGGCTCTATAAATGTAAGTATAGCCAAACTTAATTCTCAAAAATATACCGCAGTAAATGTAACATCTACTAGACACAAAACTTTAGTCATAAAGAAATCAGAAACCGTCTACATAATGCCATTAGAATCACACTAGTAGTAGTTAGATAATTGCCAAAAATTTAAAGAATAGTTATTATCGCCTAAAAGTTGACTACAAAAAAGAGTAAACAAACGCTAAAAAATATGTTTGCCAAATTACACTAGTAAACCCAGCTTTGTCACACGAACTTTGTGACGGTTTATATTAATATACTCTTATTAAAAATTTATAATTATTTTGTTTCAACCACAACCAGTTGTTTTATGACACCCACATATGCATCTTTTTCGTGTGCGTGAGTTTGGCTAAGCGTCTAAACATTTGACATTTGCTGAACCAATGATTTGGGCGTAACCAAAGGATCACGTAAGCGATTGTTAATTTTTGTTTGACTCAACCAGCAACTATCCACTGTCCAAATTTGTCTTTGCCATAAAAATCCATCCGACATAGGGCCTTCCCTTGCTTAAACATCCAAATCGATCAGAAGGTAAGCATTCTAGTCAGAAATTTTGCTCTCAGTTGGCACGATACGGCATCTGAAGAAATGCACTCGTAACTCAACGAGGCAAAAATTAAGAAGGGAATATTTGTAGGTCCACAAATACGACAACTGATAAAGGATACTGATAAAGGACACCTGAAGTAAAACTGAATCGCCGAAGATCGCTTCAGAAGTTTTAATTCGCTAATTATATTTATATATACCTACAAATATATAAACGTTGTCTAGAGCTTTCTTGGAAGCCATTAATCAGCTTTGGGGTGTAATGTGTCATTAAAATATATATTAGACGGTTATTTGGATTTCTTTCCGTGTGCCGAATTTAGGTGCTGATAGTGATAGTGATAGACAAGGTGAGGGGCGTTACCAAGGAAATGGTGTCCAGAAATGTTAACCATATTATTGTTAGAGATTTAGGAGTGACCTTCCTAAAAGCCAAATAGCCACGTAAATCTTAAGTATTTATTATAAATTGAACATTAATATTTTTCAAATTGTATAATTTTGTATTTTTTGGCAAAAACAACGCTTCCGCGACTATTACCGAGTTAATAGCACTGCTTCTTTTCGCTGTTGTCAACTCGTAAAGGACCATAAATCTTACGGGTATGTTTTCTTGTAGAGTTTGGTCTTTCTTCGTCGAGAGAGGACTTTACCTTTCAATTTCCAACTAAGTTCAAAGCAGCACCTGCACGCTACGCTTCCTTATTCAGTCTGGAGAAAGCAGAACTCATGGCACTCCTGCCGACTGTGGCCAACTTTTCATTGAAGCTGGTTCCCACGTGACTCTAATACATTCAAAATTTGAAAAAAAATTAAATTTTATTTACCAGTGTTAATTATTAAGTGAATTTTGCCATAGCCGTAACTCGGTGAGCCCAAAAGTATGCAACAAAAATATTATCCACATTTCAAAAGCATGACAACAGTAAATCTGCGCAAAAAATCTGCTGCTTTCAGCACATTGAATTATATAATAATAATAATAATAATCATTATAGCAATAACAACAACATTTAGTAAATTTGGTAAGAAGTGTCAATGCGTCTAATGAGCAGTTGGCAACTTATCGGTGAAAATCCAGCCAAACCGGCAAAGAGTTGGCAACAAATGAAATGTCGACAGTGAAAATATTGCCGCAATGACGATAAAGTATGTGCAAAGATGTTGACAGTCGAGCAAAAGCAAGCATATATATGTGTGTAATGTTTGTATGTATGTATTTATCTATCGAGCTTACACAAACAAAAAACCGCAAAAGCAAACAATTGCGGTAAATGCATAAATAAATAAAGAACTGAAAGCAACGAAAGCAAAGTGACAGCCAAATTAGCAAATAAAAGAATCAAATGCGTTTGCCTATGTGTTTGTATGCGCGCCAGTTAGATTTGGTATGCCATCAGCAGCGGTAGGCAAAAAAAAACCAGCAAAACAACAATTTCCGTTTCCGTTTTTCATTATGTGGCAAGCAGTCACAGAAAGTTGACAGGCGCCTGACAAACCATTTGGCATACCAACAGCTTCCTTGCTTCGCACTAACCAATACACCTGCATTGGTGTTGTTGTTATTGTTTTTTTCTTTGTAAGTGTGGGTATTGTCGGTTGACTGTCAGATTTTTCACTCCTCCAACAACAACCATTTTTCGATTCTTTTTGTTTTTTTTTTTGGTGCGCCTCCATGCCTTTTGAATGTCGTGTGTTTATAGTGAATTCGCTCCGATTGAGGTTTGAGTGTGCTGGCGTTAGACGCAGCGTGCCCGAGTCACTCAGTCAGCAATCAAACCCATTAGCTGGCGGATGCGAAGGACAGAGATGGTCGCGGTGGTTCAAATAGAGATACAAAAAATTTATGTCAACAATCCAACGCAGTGCCAAGTCTCTGAAAGACACATACCTGAATGACGTTGTTTATATTGTAACTTGGCATCGCTTGCGCCGAATGAACGAATGAATGAATATGAAGGCAAGTTTCATGGCTAATGGATGCGTTCAGTTTGTGATTGGCGTATTCTGCCTGTAATGTAATGGTAGAAAAACTGAAGTACTCACCAAAATCAGACATAACCTATGTCAACTTGGGGATTCACATCCTTCTGACAACAGATTGGATGGATAGCAGTCTGGAATTCGTTAAGGGATCCTTGGTAAGGGAATTTCACAGCAAGCTTGAGAGTTAAGCTGAAAGCATCAACTATCATACAGTTCCCCACTCTGAAAGATTAACGTTGCTGCCAGTGAGTACTTTATCGTGATTCATGACAAAACTCTCACGAGTAGGCCATGCAGCGTAAGCTTTTTGAGCTACAGCTTTGAGCACTGGCATCTTCAATGACAATCCCGTTGTGCCAAATATTCTGTACGGTGCTGATGGCTTACAAAATGGTTAAGATTGAGCTTGAAGATGATTGGGAAATATTGAAAACTTACTGCCAAAATGATCAGTATTTTAACCGTAGCTGCAGGAAAACTACGCACGAAAGACAGAGACGAGGCAGCTAAACAACCTTCACAGAAATTAAACATTTCACTCACTTCTATGCGGAAGGACTTTGACAGAAGGTATTATGCTCGGCGGCTTTGATAACAAGCAAAATTGCCAGATTTGGGGTTCAAAAAACTCACTTCTAACCATAGAAAAGCCAAGACATTCTCAAGGAATGACTGTTTTGGGTGGCATGTGATCTGTTGATCTGTTTCCCGCTGCCGCTACCATCAATGCCAGCCATTACTCTGCTATGCTCAGATATTGTTCGATTCAAAAGATTGTAAATAATAATATGATCATGGATGTATGGTTTCAATAGGACAGCACTACGTGCTAAACGGCTAGCTTTACAATCAACCCTTTTGCTACTGTGAAAATCGCATATCTAGCTGAAATGGCTGGTGTCCCACATCAAGCATTAGTTTTGGAAAACATAGAGCAGCCAATATTTGAGCCAACTACAAGATGGACACAAATGGGAGACGCAATCAAAAAATGTATGTGTGTCCTCTCATAAAGGAGGACAATCTGCACCCACTAAAATGTCCTATAGGGCGAATAGTACGTATCTATACTGGCCAAGATGGTTTGATTGAGATGGTTTTACCAGCCGAAGCTTTTCATTGAACGAAACTAACACCACTTTGCAGAAGTCGAGGCAAAATCTACTGGCTTGATAATCGATGATACTCTTGATTTAAGAAAAAAATTTGGTTACTAAACTAATTTAAAAGTTTGAAATTTTTTTTTTCTGGAGTGCTTCTCGTTTCTTTTTTTCTTCTACAATAGTTTTTTCGTCTAGTTTCTCGTTGACGATTAACCTTTTGCACTTGTGCCAATGTACGCGGAAACAAAATTTTCACTCTAATTGCTTTGGTCGTTTGTTGCAAACGTTTCGCTGGGAATTTTTATTTTCAGTTATATTTGAAGTTGGCTTTACTTTACACAAATACATACATATATTGCATAAAGTTAAGTAAAGCCACGATCTTTGTTTGGTGCTTATGTAAAAGTCTTAAACTATAATATAGTGACAGAAAAAGCTTTATATAAATTCATCTTTAATATTTTTTCAATTATATGCTTAATATTTAATTTTTACATTTAAGTTTTCTTGGATTTCAGTTAGTATAATTTGATTTGATTTAACTTTATTTTCCGCGAAATGATATGATGTGACTTTTTATACTGCGATGTGATGTTTGGCGATGTGATGTTATGTGATATGATGTGGTGTGATATGATATCATATGTAATCATATGATATAATGATGTGTTCTGTTATGGAGTGATATGATGTTCTGATCCATTTCCTATTATTTCCCAGCGTTCCGCCAGGAAAAACCTTATTATAAAATTTTATTTCATTTAGTAAAAAGTCATTCATTATTTTTGTGTTCAATGGAAAATCCTTATGAGAACCGTTTTTATCGTTAGTTTTTCGCCATTTCAAAGGTTATATCATTAAGCCTCATTCATAAAATCCATTGTAATTATTGGCGAAAAACTGGAACAATCGATTTTCACAGGCAACTCTTGACGCCATTCTTCACCGGTGAAATAAATCGCTATAAACAAGTACGCAGAATCGATTAGTGCATGGTCCAGATATAAGGTGGACGCATAAGAATATTCCAGCTAATCTTTTGGACCTTCTGGTGAGACACAATTTATGTGTGTGGTCTGGTCAGCTCATACTGTTGTCCTAAGGAAACACTATTCCTCTCCTGTTGGCCAAAGCTGGACGCTTATGGGTGATTTCTTCATTCAGTTGATTTCGAGCGGAGCAGCTCATAGTAGATGATTTCTTGCCAAACACATAAAAAAAAACATACTAGGCGCCAAACCCAGCTTGAAAAACATTTATGCCGGCTCATTACTCTGCAACCAGGGTCGCTTTCGTTTGTTGCTGTAAGTAATCACCAATCACAATTCGCTTCGGAAACGGGTTGATGTTTGTTACGATTCAGCTGCGATTCGCAGGTCGAAAATCGGTTCTTGACGTTGTTTCGTACCACATGAGTTGGGCACCCATACATCGAGCCTCCTTGTGTATCCAACATTTTTCAAGTTGCTTCACACCGTTACTTGTGCAATGTTTAACTCCTAAGCAACTGAAAAAGTGCTCGATATATATAGTTGTTATTTTATTGACATTTTCGGCAATTGGTCTCCCACACCGTAAAGCATCTTTTATATCAAAATTACCGGAACAAACTCGGCGAAACTGTAGTTGTTCATGGTTGACTGTTAAATAATGGATTACTTTTTACTAGATCAAATATTTTTTACTCTCCTTTACCTTCATTTAACATCTGCGTCTTTACATGTGTACCATAATTCAGTTTGCTTTTTATTTTTTGGAAAAAGGGCACGTGCCCAACGCGCTTGATGTGAGCCCATCAGTCATTAGTCGCTAAACGCCAACACGTTCCTCAGCCATAAGCCATTTTTATTTTTTGTATTCTTCTAATGTGTTTAATATTTTTTTCGAGCTTTTTGTTTTTATTGCGTTTTCCTTATCGTAGTTCAACCCCGTCAGCAATTAACCGAATGAAAATTGAAAACTGGCGATTCATTTTCTTCTTTCCTCTGCGGCGGTTATTTTTTTTTTTCAGCCAAGCAGCTAAAGTCGTTCTCGTTATTTTTATTTTTTATTTAAAAATAATTTATTGCATTTTTCAAATAAAATAAAACAATATAAATAAAAATAAATTAAATAAAGTAAAATAAAAATAATACAGAGAAGATTATATTATATTTCTTTATGTTTCATTTCATTTCATTTTATTTTATTTTATTTTGTCTTATTTTATTTTATTTTATTTTATTTTATTTTATTTTATTTTATTTTATTTTATTTTATTTTATTTTATTTTATTTTATTTTATTTAATTTTATTTTATTTTATTTTATTTTATTTTATTTTATTTTATTTTATTTTATTTTATTTTATTTTATTTTATTTTATTTTATTTTATTTTATTTTATTTTATTTTATTTTTTTTATTTTAATTTTTTTAATTGTATTTTATTTTATGGCAGGAAGTCGGTCGAAAAACGTTACGGCGGTTACAAATTATGTGTTGTAACAGAAAAGTACATACGTTTGTTATGTTTTGTTTTATATAACAATTTTTTTATGTTTTTAGTAAATTTGGTTTATTTTTTTGGATTGCTTTGCTTGCATTTCTTTCGTTTTAATGGCGACGCTTGATTACCGACACATACATTTATACGCAGGTGCTAATATATCTTTTCATACATCATTTGTAGAGCAAAAGAAGGGTAAAAAGTGCACGCTTTTTTTTATTTATTTTTTACTCTTCATAACGTTCGTTGCTCTCACGTACACGCTTGATTGCTATATACACGTATGTATGTATGCCTGCGTCTGTTTGTGCCGCCATATCCTCTTTCGTTATAAACTATTTAAGCTCAATATAAATAGCTGTTGACCGCGCTCAGACCGTAAGATGACCAATATGTTCTTCGCTGATATGTGTACGTGTATATGTTTGTGTGTACTACTCTTCTATACTGTTTCTCCACCATGGCATGCGAAAGTTGGTTGCAGGTCGTAGTAGTGTAGACTTGGCGGTTACACGCTTCGTTGACGCTGTATGTTGGCCTTACGTAATGACTTTGACTGTCTGCCCTCACACACGCCTGCATACAAATGAAAAATGTTTCGTAATTTTTAATACGCGCAACGTGTTGGCCTTCGTCGTGTTACATTTTTTTCTCCTTATTTTTATTTCAACAGCTTTCATTGCCCATCGTCGTCGTCGTTATTGTCGCCGGAAATCGGAGTGAAATGAAGCGGTTATTTACAATTCCGTGTCCAACTAGTGTGTTGCGTCGCCTCGTTAGTGTTGCAGACTTTTTATAAACACACCAACATACACACATACTCATACACGCTTTCTCAGTGTTTCGTGTCCTTTGCCGTTTTTTATATTTGCTTTGTTTCGCCACATTTTCCTCCATTTTACACAATTTCTAGCCATTATTATAGCACTCGAGCGTCTCGTTGTTGTTCTTGCTGTCGCCTCCGTTGTCATTTTCATTTTTGACCATCAAACAATAAGTAAACGAAGAAATGGAAGCTCTTCGCGTATGGCCCTGTGATTTAATTGACAGGAACATAAATATTAGCGAACATCGACGAGTCAGCGAGTAAAGGAGTTGAGTAGCAAATGACTTTGTTTTTCGTCTGTTTCCTGGTTTCAGCTGCAATTTGCAGCCCGTCAAAGCGATGCATGCAGGTATAAGCTAGAGTAGACAGGAAGAGTCTTGTCGTAGGTTGTTCGTTGAGAGTTTTGTATAACCGTTTAGAGCTTAGTATTCCAGGGTAACCAATGAAAATTGCTTCAGCTCCATCTTTTCATCCAACACATTTTAAATTATTTGGTTTTCGACCAGTGATCTTGGTAAATTAAGTCTGGAAACCAGAAATCATCGAAACCTATTTTTATATACCTTAATGAAGCCGAGTAGGTGCCGAGAGACAACTCCTTCACTTGAATGTATGGAGATGAAAAATTGCTAGTGCCATATCTGTGAGAGATGTGAAATTCCGTGCTGACTTCATTGGTCTTTACGGAGGTGTCTGTCTGCGGCGGAGTTTCTATTGAATACCTACTGATTTTGCCTTGTTATTATTAGTGTAGGACTCACGAGGTCCTACTAAGTTTCAATATTTTATCTTTCCCATCTTATTGTCCAACTCTCGATTACTCTTCACATACAAAAAAAGGAAATTTATTGTTCAACTCTCTCATTTGCACTGCAGTTTACTCATACGTGTTTTATTTGATTGAATGTTGTTGTTGTTGTTTATTCTGTTGCTTCCTTGATTGTGGCACGTGAATACAGTAAAAAAAATTGTTTTTCACATCAGCGAACTGCACTTAACCGAAAACACATGCAATATAGCGTAATGCCATGAAATGAGGTGCCGCAGTGTCCAAAACAGGGCAGAGTAAGGAGCGAGCGCATAGAGTGAAAAGTGCAATGTGAAGTTTGGAGCGTGTAATGCAGTGAAGAGTAGTGAAGAGCAGAGGTTTGCAGTGTAATTAACTGACAACTTTGAATTACCCAACTATTTACTAGTGTACACTGAAATGCGCTTGAAAATGGGTTTCTTTTTACAATGAAAATGAAGAGAAGAAACTCTCCACAAAATGAAGATGAAGTACGCAATGAGAAATGAAATGAAATGAAATGAAAAAAGAACGAAAAGTACTTTACATTTTAATAGAACTTGCTACTCAACACACACACACACAGATATTAAGCTTGTAATGAGATGGAATTCATTTTCTTCAACTGTGTAGCGTGAATTTCTAAGGAAACCAGCCAAATGTGAATAGACGCAAAGGCGGTTTAAAGAGTGTTTACTTATGATGATGATGATGATGATGATGATGCAACTGACTTGGTAATGTATGGCAAATGAAAATAGGCGAACAAAATATTTATTTGGTGAAAATTGGCAACAGTGTAAGAAATGTGTAACGATTATGTATTTAAGTTTTTCAATGACAAGTGAGATAATTAATGTTTAGTAAAATTCAGTTTGGAGTGCTGATAGCGATGTATTATTATTGAGCGTAATTTTTCTGATGAAAATTGGCAACACTGCAAAACAGTTGAGTTGAGTTTATGTGTGAACTACTGAATCTTGGGCAATGAGAGTAGAAATGATAAAGTTTGCAATATTTACAAAAGAAAAAATTGTTAAAAGATGCAATTATTTGTATGTAAAAACTGTAGAAGGTCAAGAAAACTGAATCGAAAGCTGGCGCATGCAACATTCTGAAAATCCTACTAGAGGGCTTTACGTTTTAGTTTAGTTTCAGATTTTATTACTTATTGTTCTGTTTCCGATGTCGAAGCAGATTCAATAAATAATTACTAATGTTAATAAAAAAAAGTATTTGATTAAAAGTGCTATTGGTATCGTATATTGCAAAAACTGCAAATAGTTTGATGAGAATTGTAAACGATGTAAATGATCTCAGGCCGTTAATAATAACATCATTTATACTATTTTACCAGTGTATTTCTTGCTCGAAATTATTTTTTTAAATTGCGCAATTGCGGATTCGCAAAGAACCATAAATGGTTCGAAAAACTTTTCTCTCGAAGGCTCCTAGAGCCGACTCATCAGATGTTCACATCGTCCACGCTTCGGCGCCAAATAGTAGGATGGGTATGATGAGCGACTTGTAGAGTTTGGTTTTCGTTCGTCGGGAGAGGACTTTACTTTTCAATTGTCTACTCAGTTCAAAGTAGCACCTGAGTTATTCTGTGTTGGATTTCCAGGCTGACATTATTATTGGTGTTGCTGCTAGGTTGCAAGATAGATGAAGTCATCTAGGATTTGCCAAGTTGCGAAAACGACGACTGTTTGTTTGATGACAAGAGAAATTTCGTCTTTCCATAGCTCACTACCAGACCCATATTCTTCGCTTCCTTTTCCAATCTATAAAAAGCAAAACTCACGGCGCGGTTACTGAGCTCTGCAGCTCGGGTTATTTTCTCCAACAATAAATTAAAAAAGTCATACGATAAGGCATTACCCTGTCTGAAACCTCGTTTGGTATCGAACGGCTAGGAGAGGTCCTTCCTGATTCTGGTGGAGCTTTTAGTGTTGCTTAAGGTCAGTTTACATAGTAGTATAAGTTTGGTATCCCCAAATTCAGACATAGCGGCATAGAGGCAGCTCCTTCCCGTGCTGTCGAAGACTTTAAAATCGACGAAGAGGTTGTGGTTGTGTTAAAGTCTCATTGATAAGGTCCAATTCATTTGCTGAACGACGGCTTTAGTCTTTCACACAATACGTTCGATAGATTCTTTTAGGTGATAGCAAATCAGCTGATGAAAGGACTTTGTTAGCTCTCCACCGCCATAATGAAATAACTCTGCCGGTAGGCTATCAGCTGCAGCCACTTTGTTGTTTTTTTAAGCTAGTGATGTGTTCTCTCTATAAATACAATATAATGTGGGAATCGGTTACTAGATTACCTCTTTGTGTCCTATAATATTCTGCTCCTTCTCTAAGCTGCCGTATCTTTTCATAGAATTTTTGAGCTTTACTTGCCGGCCAGCTTTTCAAGCGCTTCACGCTCCCGCATATCGGCCTTTTTTTGTCTCCACATGCATCTTGCTTCCCTCTTCAGCTCTCGGTTTCTATCTCATCCCGCAAGTATAGTAATCGATCGCAACAGTGCGAGGTGCGCGGCTTTCTTTTTCTCCACTGTGACACGGTAGTTCTCATCATACCTGTTGCTTTGCGTATCAAAATCCAACAGTTTCGTTCGCAGCTGTACGTAGGGAGCTTAAAACGACGTCGCACAGTTCCCTCATACCAAGTTGCTGATTAGTTCTTTTAGAGATCAGGAGTGCAAGTCGAGTAGAAACCTGTTCGGACGTCTGTTGTGATTTCAGATTTTTCGACGTCAAATCTTTCTTGTGTTTGCTGACGAATGTTCTTCGATATACAGAGGTACATGCGTATCTTCGCTGTAATAAACCAGTGATCTGAGTCGATGTTGTATCCTCGGAGTGTTCGCACATCTAGAACATTGAATACATGTCTTCCGCCTTTCACAATATGATCGATCTGGTTTTGAGTTGTTTGATCAGGGGCAATCAAGTAGCTTGTTGAATTTTCCTGTGGTGGAATCTAGTACCACATGCAACCATATTTCGGTCCTAGGCGAAGTCGTTCACCCTCAACCCATTCGGAGATGTTTCGTTGTGGATGCTGCATTTCACCAAGAGTTGTGCTCAAGAAACCCTCTATGCCTACCCTGGCGTTAAAGTCGTTAAGCACCAAGGTACCCGTGGTCGCATCGTCCTTCTCTACCGTTAAGGTATGAATGCAAACCGGCGATATGTTATAAAGCATTGCTTTGAGGTGGATTGCCGAGGTGAACGCTAGTAGTCTGCGACGAAGTCTCTCTCCCACCTTGAATCTGATGGCCTCACAAGGACAAACTCGCTTCTGTCCTTGTTCCGTATATCGCTCTTCTTGGACGTTGGTTATGTTAGCCATTAATTCTACGCTGACTAGTTGGGTAGCGACACCTTCCCAATTAAGGAACCAGACAATCCGGAAAAATTGTGATCTTTAATTCGTTTGCAGCGGTCGTCATCAGAAAAGGGGTTATCTCATCCGAGGCGTTTTCAATTTTTTCATTGGAGCTGGTTTCTACGTGGCAGGTCCCAAACCCAGCACACAACCCCGATAGATGAGTAAATTTACTTTTTTTAACACATTTATCTAAAGACTCGCTTGCTTCAAAACAGACGCCCGCTCTTAGCAGCACTTCTGGCGTTCCATTTAGACTTCAGTGCATCCTTAAACCAAATAAGTCGGAATGACCCCACTGAAGCTTACATTAGCCATGACACAAGGCTCTACACGAATTGGCATCTTGCACAGGGGTTGCTCATGTCTCCAGGGTGCATGACAAGGACGCAAGAGTAGGAATTTGGTATAGCTCCACGACTGTAAGTGGATACCCTAAAGCTAGAATACACCCCATTGCACTCCATCATGTGAAACATGCTCGCCAATATAAGCTTCTTTCAGTAAACTCGGTTGAAATTTATTGTCTTGCGATATAGTATATCATAAGGTTGGTTGCTATGGAAAATAAGAAAAAAAATTGAAGACTTCTTTTCTGAAAGTATCACAAATCTACCGAGTACTCAGCAACCAATTGCTTGGTATTCATAAATTTAAGAAGACAAGCGTGTTTAACTTATGTACATATAAGTATGTATAAATATATCCATATGAAGCTGTCTAAATTACTAAAAAACTATTCCCTTTGGACAACTTGCAACTGCCTCTGAGCCATCGCAAAAGGAAATTTGTGGCGCTAAGCAATTTTCAAGTTTTTTATTATATTTGTATATAAATACATATATACATGTGTATGCATGTGCATGTGTGCACTTCTGCAGTTCCGATTGCCAGCTATATATTATAACGCTTTGAAGCTGATTAACATTTTCAAAGGATATTTGCAAGATTTGCTTATTATTTTTACGAACGAAAAAAAAAAAATAAAAATAAAAATAAACAGCGGGAATTGGAAAAATTTAAGGATGAAAGTAGCAAAGGAAAGTGTATATAAAAACCCAGAAATAACCAAAGCTTCATGCTATGAATTTGGCAAAACTGCTCAGCATGTACAAAAATTCCTGCTTTAGTCACCCAAAATATTTATATGCCAAAAGGAAAAAGCTGCTACAAATGTCAAGTGAAGTACACGCCATATACACTGTTGCATGCTTGCAACAAATAGTAACAATATTTACACTTACTCCAG